>JAFLJL010005659.1:14369-79369 GCA_018398815.1 Conus ventricosus | reverse complement strand
ATCCATCTATAGATGAAAAGCTTGCATATCTCTCCTCACTGCTTTTTTCTGATCGAGATAGTTGAACTCTGGCCGTAGCAGAAGAAGAGCGTGTGAGCCGGTTCTATTTTTGGGCGGCATTGTCATGATTTTAAGTTCGATTGGAAGAATAAAACATATATAAATAAAGAAGGTTAATTCAGCCTTTCTAGGCGTGTATATTTTGATATTCATATCTACAGAACAGAGAAGAAACTAGATGGAATCGCGATGCCCGAAAGCACAGGTTTTTTGGATGAGCCGAAAAGTTCGTCTGCTTCGGAGTTTGTACTAAAAGAATAAATAATAGATTTGCGAATTAGAAATGGACGTTGACTTACCACAGATCTACACAGGGTCAAGTGATACAGAAGAATTCTGATTATTGTCAAGCGTTCATGATGTCATTCAGTCGCTGTGACGTGTGCAGAACAGGCAAAAGACACCATGTCTTTTTCTTGGGATTTCTCTTGTGCGATTTTTTTTTGTGTGGAATACCTCACAGCTCTCTTATATTGTTTTCATATCTTTTGTATGAATGACCTTCATGAATCAGAAGTTCATGGTTTTGTCAATAATTCAAATTAAATTTTGTGGGGTATGCGCGTTTTGTTCGATATTTTCCCCCTAAACATTCACGTGAACACTTTTCCAAATCTATTATATAATAAATCTATTATATAAAACTGAGTTTGTCTGTCGTGTAGAGTTCCGATGTTCAGTTTTGCGTCTGTGGACGCAATTTGCGTCACGACGCAATGCGTCACGTGATTACCGACCCGACGTTGCTGTTTGTTGGATACCAAGGATACTTGATACCAAATTTGGTGTCGATCGGCCTAAAACTGAGGCCGTGTAGTGTTCCGATGTTCAGTTTTGCGTCTGTGGACGCAAATTGCGTCACGAAGCAATGCGTCACGTGACTGCCGACCCACGTTGCTGTTGGTAGGATACCAAGGATACTTGATACCAAATTTGGTGGCCATCGGCCCAAAATTGTGGCCGGGTATAAGCGAACAGACAGACACACTCAGCTTTATATAATAGATGTGGTAGATTGTACAGTAATGAATCCTCTATGGGATACATGGGCTATAACGTAGATTGTCAGGAATGATCCTCTATGGAATACAAACAAAGGTTGTACAGTAATGATTATTCACAGAAATAACAAAGATGGTATACAGCAATCTAGTCGAGTTCATGGGGATTACACGAAGGCTGGCTTTTTTCCCGTAAGGACTTATTCAAGCGGTTTGCGATGGAGATTACGTTAAAAGATATTTTTCGACAGTCTGAAAAAATTTTGAGTCATACAGATGTGTCAGGCTCGCTTAATGCCGTCATTTAACCAAATCAGAACGAGCTTCGACCCGTCTCGGCCGGTGAGTGTGTCTGTCGTGTAGTGTTCGATGTCCTGTTTTGCGTTCTGTGGTCGCAAATTGCGTCACGAGCAATGCGTCACGTGATCGACCCGACCCGACGTTGCATGTTTCGTAGGACAGCAAGGATACTTGATACCAAAATTTGGGTGACGATCGGCCCCAAAAAACGGTGGGCTTGTATAAGCGAAACAGGACGGACAGACAAAAACTCAGCTTTTAGTATATATATATATATATAGACTATAAAGGAAATCATTCTCCACACAAGAAAACATTACTACACAGCAGAAATGAACAACCTGGGATCAGGGAAAACCAACAGAAGAAACTTAACATTCGACGTTAACCATGGGTTCATCTGATGGTGCAGAAACAAGTGAATGGTTGGACTATTCTGCTGTCAACATCAAGAAAAAACTCGGGGGGGAAACAAGTCGGACTGTACAGAGACGATGGCCTTGTGAATAACAAAAACCCAAGGAACCATCGAATACAAGAAGAAAGAACTATGCAAAATGTTCCCAAAACCACAACTTAAAGTTCAACCATTGAAGCAAACAAAAGTATGTGAACTACTTAGACATAACACTTGGATCTCAAAACAACATATATATAAACCATACAAGGAAACCCTACGATATAACCTCTTTATGTACCCACCAAAAGTAACCATCCACCAGCTGTTATTAAAGACATACCCCATGGCCATAAAACAAGAGGACTATCAAACCTGTCATGCAATGAGAGAGTGTTCAACTATGCCGCAGTGGATACCCGGAGGCACTACAACAAGTGGATACAATTACAAACTACAATACAAACCCGGACACCAACACAAAATAATAAGCAAGAAAAATAGGGGGAAAAGAAAAGTCATATGGTATACCCCCATAGACGGGGGAACCTCAAAACAAAACATAGGGAAAGAATCTTCAAAAAATCCTAGCAACTTCATTTCCAAAAGTGCACAACTGTCCAAATTATTTACGAAAACACTGTCAAACTATGTACTCATGTATTGCCCAAACCGCAAAAACCTGATTGACGCATCCAACAAAATGAAATTCAACCAGCAAAGAAGGGTGACGAAGGAAATCTTGCAATTGCACGAGAAAGGAGAGCATGAGTGCCCACTTAACAATAAATGTCCTCCACCAACAACATTGTCTACCAGGTACTGTAAACATTAGAAAATGAAAAAAGAACATACATAGGGATCACGAAAACCACTTCAAACCAGATATGCAATCCCAAAACAGTCATTTCAATAAAGGAAAAATATAAAAACCAAAAGAACTGAGCCATATATCTGGGACCTTATAGCCGGCAAAAAAACAAGCTCCAATATATCTGGAAAATCATAAAAAGTGCTTCACCATACAGCAATGTTTCATAAAAGGTTGCAACCTAATGTTTAACTGTCAATGGTAAATTATATGAAACCACACTTAGAACTTTAAACACCAAAACAGAAATAGTAAACATACTGCCCCAGGCATAAATGGAAATCGTTGTTAGTGAACACATCCCAAAACAAAAACCGGAAAGCCCCCAAAACACACGTGCAGCCAACCCCGCCCGTGCAAACACCGCAAAAACGTGAGCCCACCCGCTATATAACATCGGCGGTGGGCAAACAAAAACCATCCTGATGACCAGCCGCACAACGCCGCTATGAAAGAAAACAAAATTTGTCGAGCTATTTAACCTTGAGCTTTTAAACCTTCCTTTTTAACATCATTGACAAATGTTGCTCCCAAGGGGTCGAGCACTTTTTAAAATCATTTTAGGCTCTTTGGTTATATTCATCTGATGCTCCTCCGTTGAGCACTGTTGGCCCCGGATAAGATTTTAAATGCGCAGAAAATCAATTTTAGGCAGTCAACAAAACCATACCGTTCTCTCACCCACAATTCTATTAAAAAGATTAATAGAACAAACCGAAAAGTTCGTACGCAATATGAGAATGGAAGCATTTCTTTTTCCCGAAACCCGACATGCAAAAAAAAAGAGGAACAAAAACACCTTCGATTTCAAAATCTTTGGCGCATCGCAACCAGTCATTAGACGCTAATGAACCCTTTGAAGATTTTCAAATGAAAAGAATGCTAACCATTATTGAATTAAAAAAAATCTAAAACACGAGTTCAAAACAACATTAAAAAAACCAAATAATAACAAGTAACAAAAATGACCCTAAAATTAATATTGTGGAAGGCCTGACAAACTAGCAATTACTACAAAAATGGAACCAAAGGAATTTATTCTCAACTCCTGACAAAAACATCCAGAAAAAAACTACAAAAAAAGCTGACAATAAATATACATGAAGTATTGCACTCTACAGGATAAAGAACTTGCAGAGCGCATAGACCTAGTGCAGGATAGAAGCGACGCAACAAAAAGAAGACTTTTATAACAGTCAAAGACCACAAACCCCCAAACTTTCATAACAATCCTAACATGCCGGACTAATAAACCCCATCGCGAAATCTGGAATTAGGCAAATAAGCAAGAAAATTTGGGAAAAAAAAATAACAAAGGACATAAAATCAAACTCTGATTACAACCTATGGAAAAGAACACATACGAAAGTTTTAGCCAATGGTTCAAAAAATCAATAAACAAAGTAATACAGTATTTATCACATTTGACATAGTAGACTTTTCACCATCCATAGATGAGGAAATACTCTCCTAAAGCCTTGAAGTTTGCCAGTAACCCACAACAGACCTAACAGGGTCAGAAATGGGGAAAAATCTTCTCCACACCTAGTGGGAGAAAACATTACACACAGCAGAAATGAAAACCTGGAACAGACGAAAACCACCAGAAACTCAACATTCGACGTAACCATGGGTTCATATGATGGTTGCAGAAACATGTGAGGTTTCGGACTATTCATGCTGTCCAACATCAAGGAAAAAAAATCGGGAACAACAAGTCGGACTAACAGAGACGATGGGCCTTGCTGCACTAACAAACAAACAGAACCATCAAAAACAAGAAGGAATGAACTATGCAAAAGCTTCCACAACCACAATTAAAGATCACCATTGAAGCAAACAAAAAAGGTAGTGTATACTTTGTCATAAACACTGGTTTTCAAACACCCATATATATAAACCATACAGGTAAAACCAACGATACACTCTTTATGTACACACCAAAGTATCCATCCACATCTGTAATAAAGACCATACCCATGGCATAAAACACGAGACTATCAAACCTGTCATGCAATGAGAGGAGTTGTTCATCAATGCAGCAGTTGGAATACCAGAGGGATACAAACAAGTGGATTACAATTACAAACTACAATACAACCGGACAAAACACACAATTAAAAGCAAGAACAAATAGGAAAAGAAAATCATATGGTATAACCCCCCATACGACGGGAAACTCAAAACAAACCTAGGGAAAGAATTTTCAAATCCTAGCAACTTCTTTTCCAAAAAAAGAGCACAAACTGTCCAAAAATATTTAACAAAAACACTGTCAAACTATCGTACTCATGTTATGCCCAACCGCAAAAAACCTGATTTGACGCATCCAACAAAATGAAAATCAACACAGCAAAGAAGGTTTGAAGAAAGGAAATCTTGCCAATTGCACGGAGAAAGGAGACAGTGCCACTAAACAATAAATGTCTCCACAACAAACATTGTATACCAGGTACTGTAACATCAGAAAATGAAAAAAGAACATACATAGGATCACTGAAAAAACCACTTCAAAACCAGATATGCAAACCACAAACAGTTCATTAAGACAGAAAAATATAAAAAACCAAACAGAACTGAGCAAATTTATCTGGAACTTCAAGCCGCAAAAACAAGCTACAATATATTTCTGGAAAATCATTTAAAAAGAGATCACCCCCTGACAGCAATTGTTTCAAAAAGGTGCAACCTATGTTTAACTGAAAAATGGTTTTAATACTATGGCAACCACCACTTAGAAACTTAAACCACAAAAAGATAATATGTACAAAACGGCAGGCTAAATGGAAATGTGTTCGTGAACTTCCAAAACCAAAACCTGCGAAAGCCAAAAAAAAACACGGCAGCAACGGCACGTGCAACAACGCCATAAACGTGAGACCCACACGTATATAACATCGGCGGTGTGGCGAAACAAAAAACCATCCTGATGACAGCGCAAAGCCGCTAGAAAACAATTTGTCGAGTTTTATCCTTGGAGTTTTAACCTTCCTTTTTAACATCTTGAGATATATCTATATATATATATATAATATATATATATATTATATATAGATAGATATATATATATATTCATATAATAAATGGCAAATTCTGTCTGCGTGCGTGCGTGCGTGCGTGTGTGTGTCTGTGTACGCTTAGACTCAAAAACGGCTCAAACCGATTGTAATGAAATTTGGCGGTACGTTGTTGTGGACCGAGGCTGTTTTGGGCTAATCTCTTATTAAAAAATAAAACCGTTAAAAAACGTTAAAAAAATGTTATACGGTTTTTCAAAGACATCTTTTTCCTCTGTTTCATCAAATGGGCCCGTGTTGTGAATGCACTGGTACAGACGACTTCTCTAAAATTAGACCAGTTAATTGGCAGGTTAAAAACGTTATTTATAACGGTTAAAAACCGTTATTTTATAAAATCACCAAACCTATAAAAGAAACTGTTTAGAACCCGATCTTCTTGAAATTTTAGTAGGTACGTCTGTTGTGAACCAAGGATGGTTTTGGACTAATCCTCTAAAAAAAAAAGAGAAAACCGTTATTTTTTAAACCGTTACAAAAACTGTTTTATAACGGTTTCAAGACAATCTTTTTTCTGCTTATCATCAAATGGCCGGTTTGTGACATTTGCAAAGGTACATCGAACCATAGAGGGACATCTCCGAGTAACATAAGGTATTGGACAGTTTCTACGACAGTTATTCTGACCGTTAAAAAACCGTTAAACAACACGTACCACCTTAAAAACGGATCAAAAATACAATCTTTTTGCTGTTGGCGGCAAAAGGGAGTCGTCGGTCGCCACCAACTTGGCATGAGTCTGAGGGGACATTAGTGGTAACACTGGGTCATTCGAAGCCTTTTATAACCGTTAATATATCGCCGTATTAAAAAATCGTTTTTTTCTAAAATTTAGCCTTTCTTGATGAAATTTGGTATACAGGGTGAAGTTTTAAAATGCTGATAATGATATGACAACTTACACGAACCGAAATTAAAATTGACTGTGTTTAAAAACCGTTATTATATAAATTTAGACCATTCTTGATTAAATCAATATACTGATGCATGAGGTTTTACACGCTGAACAATGATATACAACTTACACGAAACCGAAACTTTAAAAATTGACCGTTTATATATTTTTATTTATAAAACCGTTATTATATAAATTTTGACCGTTCTGATGAAATTTCGGTATACGATGCAGTTTTACACGCTGACAAGATATACCAATTTAACGAAAGAAACTTACATTTGAGCCGTTTAAAAAACGTTAAGAATCCGTTTATTTTTAAATTTAGACCTTTCTTGAGGAAATTTGGTTAATACAGGTGAAGTTTTGAATGCTTGAATAATGCTATACAACTTACAGAACGAAACTTTAATTGACTGTTGTAACAAAACCGTTATTATATAATTTAGACCGTTCTGATGAAATTGTCGGTATACAGATGCAGTTTTACACGGCTGAAACAATGATGAATACAATTTACACGAAAAGAAACTTAAAAATTGAGCGTTAAAAAAACCGTTAAGATCCGTTTTTTTTTTTCTACATTTTAGACCTTTCTTGATTGAAATTTGGGTTATCAGGTGAAGTTTTTTAATTGCTGATAAGGATATAACAACTTTACACGAACCGGACGAACTTAAAATTGACCGTATTTTTAAAAACGATATTATATAATTTTAGACCATTCTTGGATGAAAATTCGGTATACAGATGCAGTTTTACACGCTGAACAATTGATATACAACTTACACGAACGGAGCTTAAAAATTTACCGTTAAGAACCGTTTTTATATAAATTTAGGACCGTTCCTGATGAAAAAAGCGGTATACAGAGTGAGTTTTTACCACGCTCTGAACAATGATATACAACTTACACGAACAGAAACTTAAAACTGAGCAGCGTTTTTTATAAAACCGGTATGGATCCGTAATTTTCTAAATTTAAGACCTTTCTTGATGAAATTTGGTATACAAAGTGAAGTTTTAAAATGACTGAATAATATTGCTATACAACTCGACACGAACCGAAACTTTTAAAAATTGACTGTTTGTAAAAACCGTTATTATCTAATTTAGAACCGTTCCTGATGAAATTCGGTATACAAGATGCAGAGTTTTTACAGTGAACTATGATTATACAATTTACACGAACAGAAACTTAAAATTGAGCGTTGTTGTTGGGAAAAACCGTTTTTTTTTAAGAACCGTTTCATTTTTAAAATTTAGACCCTTCTTGATGAAATTGGGTATACCAGGGTGGGTACTTTTAAATGCTGAACAATGTATACAACTTACACGAACCGAAACTGGATGATGACGCCTTCTACAACTTGCCCTGGAGGGAAGCCTCCCATCTTCAGAGACCCGACGGCCTGGTTGACTTCTGTTTTATCTGGTGGCTTGCAACCCCAGTATAACCCGGCAACCTGTGGAACCTCTTCAGAGACCAATCTTGCTGCAGATTCCTCGTCCAAGTCCGAAGAGATGTCTGGTATGCAGCGCCGCAGAAGTACACAGATGCCATCTAAACCAAGCTCTCCTTACGGTGATTCAGCACAAAGTCTTCTTCTTGGAGGCAAGGTTCTACAGAGGAGTATGGGGATGCCAACAGTACCAACGACAAACTGTGCCTCGAGGAATACTACCCGCGTCGAGACCAATTACGGACACTTAACTGCACTCGGGCAGCAGTGGATGACCAGCTGAAGATGCTTGCCAGCTGACAGAGAGACGGGTTGGAACAGCTTTATGACATGGTTTGAGCAGAGGCAGGATGGTATCCCACAGCAAGCAGCAAACATAATGTTCCTTGATGCTCCATAGGGCAGGATAGACATCCTGAGATCTTATCCTTGAACAGGATCGTGCTCCACAGGCAAAATAGTGCTAGCCAATGCTTCCAGTGGCATTGCCCCGCTACTCTTTTGCGTGGGTGGGCGGGACGTAATAGCATTTAAGGTCCCCTCTGGATGCCGACAAAGCAAAGAGAAACGCCAAACCTGCCCGTCAAGGTGGGTCAAACGTTGGCCAAGTAATTCAAAGAGGCTGCAACCGTCATATTGATGAAGCTCCCATGACCACACCGCTGTCTACGGAGGCCTGGACCTCTCCGCTGCAGGACTCACCAAGTGCACCAGGCCAATGGGAGGCATCCCATCGCTGTTCTGTGGGGACTTCTGAGAATACCCTCCCTGTCGTCCTCAATGGCACCAGAGGCCAACATTGTCACGCCTGTCTGAAAGAAGTGGCGTGAGCATATGATTGTTAAAGTCTATCCACCAATATGAGAGAAAACCTGTTGGAAATTCCCCCGGACAGCCAGCTTCGCCTAACTTTCTGCTTGACATTGCAATGGTTGCCCATTGGTCATGTTTCCAGATACTATATTGGTCCACAGCACTATGCCAGTTTTATGATAGCAGGAGGTGGATTGATAGAAGAGTCTACCCTGTCTTCATGTCACATGTGCGACTCAGACTGGTCAGCGGAAAGGGCATAATCTCCTACCTGAAGAGATGTCAACAGGCTAAAACAGAAAAATCGTTAGCTGACTTCCCTGTGAGAGGAAACTCTGTAGAGATCTATAGACAGAAGATGAGGAGGGAGTCTTTATCCACAAGGAAACTCCTGAATCCATGAGATTTCTTGGACTTCCACGCATGAACTGTTGCTGAAATTGGAGTCCCATTGACATTCTCCACTCATGGACCCGCCAAAGGTGATCATGGCCACCGATGTGTTTCACCAGTTGCACAGGAAGTTGTAGTAAGCGAAAGTATCATGTGGCTCCACAAAGGTGAACCAGTGTGTTCTCCCAAAATTCCACAGGAACCCATGGACTACCGGCATTCAGTTTCTGAAGGCTTCAGTTTCAGGAAACCAGCTTTTCCGCTTGAAATCATCAAAAAAGCAGGGTCAGACATTTCATCCCTTGGGGAGACCTGACGCCCCCCTTCGTGTTTTTACACATGGAATGTTCTACGTGCAGCATCACGAACTGGGAAACGCAGAGGAAAAAGAAGAGAAGAAACACTGACTATACTTGCGCCCTCCCAAACAGGAGAGAAGACCAGAAATGTTTGTCTACCCGAGGCCCTTCAAATAGAATGATACATCGTGAAATGAATTTTTCACAGGAGTTTGCGTCATGTTTTTTTTTTTGTTTTTTTTTTTTTTTTTTTTTTTTTTTTTTTTTTTTCTTTTTTTTTTTTTTTTGGATTTTTTTTTTTTTTATTTTTTTTTTTGAGTTGGAATTTTTAACGTCCGTGCCAAATCAAGGATTGCAGATGGCTGGTCGTCACATTAGCTGACACCTGCGGGGGGCCAGGGTGGCCATCGGGGTGAACCACGATCATTTTAGCTGGAAACCACGTTAAAATTTCCAAGGACAAGCCGGATTCGAAACCACGCCTTTGGATCATGCGGTTCCAGGCCTTATCCACTAGGTTTGGCGGCCCACTACAGAGTGTCATTTTGGAGCATCCTTTCAAATCAAGGAATTGAGAATGCTATCGGTAAGTTCACTAAGTACAGGCATCCTCTATGGACTGTGCATCGTATTTACGAAAAAAAAATTGTGGAGGGAAAACAGATTTAGAGGCAAGAAGGGAGTGGGCGTCCAAAAAATTTGGGTGAAGTAGATAGGAGGAGGCTGGGGCAATTGGTTCAGCATGGGAAAAAAACGAAAACAAACCCAAGTGAATTTTATTGTATTGTCTTTTAAGTGGTGAGGAGAGAGGGGTGGCCAGAAAATCATTGTAACCGATATACCCGAGCGAAGCCGGGTACACCGGCTAGTATATATATATATATATATATATATATATATATCTATCTATTATTATCTATCTATATTTAAGGAAGAGCAAAATAAAAACTCAAAATCCGGTAACATTGGTTCCGATTTACGCTAACATTTTAGCCGTAGCTTCGTCCGAGCTTGTGAAACAGAAACAAGCATCGCAACTGCAATTAAAAAATAATAAAAATTAAAATAGAGGCAGAGTGGGGGAGGGGGGAGGGGGAAAGAAGGGGTGTGGTGAGGAAAATTTTGGGACATGCACACAACATTTCACAACATGCAGCTTTTTCTGTAAAAAATGACTTTCATTTCCTATTACGATCTAGTAAAAAGCACATGTACAAAACAGAATCTTCCACTGGGTGGAGAATTACTTCCAGCAATATCAAGGATTTCAGCATGAACCCACCAAATACCATAAAGGACAGAAGGGAAGAGAGAGAGAGAGAGAGAGGGGCGAGGGGTGAGAGGAGAGAGAGAGAGAGAGAGAGAGTGAGGAGAGAGGAGAGAAAGAGGGGTGCGCGTGCGTGAGAGCGAGAGAGAGAGAGTGAGAGGGAGATGGAGGGAGAGGAGAGAGAGAGAGGGAGCGGAGGGAGGCGGCGGAGAGAGAGAGAGAGAGAGGAGAGGAGGGAGAGGAGAGAGAGAAGAGAGAGATGAAGAGAGGGAGAGAGACTAGGAGATTCTTGTTACTAAATATTTGCAAGGATAATAGTGTTACCTCATATATGTCTTGCACAGATAAAAACATTCCTGTCTTTAGGGCTTGGTGTCATTGTTGTCAAAGGCTATTCGGGGGGGTGGGGGGGGGGGGGGGGGGGAGAGGGAGAGGGGAAGAAAAGAAAGGGTGGGGGGAGGGGAAACATTTTGGGACATCACAATGCCACAACATTTCACACTTGATGCTTTCTTTTTTTAAAATGACTGTCATTCTCTATTTATGATCTTAGTAAAAGCACATGTGTAACAACAGAAATCTATCCATGGGAGGAGGAAAACAATTCCAGCAATATCAAGGATTTCAGCATGAACCCCACAGATACCAAACAGGGACAGAGGGGATAGTGAGAGAGAGAGGGAGAGTGAGTGAGGGAGATGACTGGCGGGGAGAGGTGGAGGAGAGGAGAGAGAGAGAGAGAGGGAGAGGGGTGGAAGATGGGAGGAGAGTGAGAGAAGATAGAGGAGAGAGAAGAAAGAGAGAGAGAGAGACAGAGAGAGAGCGAGGTGCGGCAGTGTGTTGCGAGTGATTTTTTCGTATGGTCCACCGTTCCAGAAACTTACAGAGCAGCTTGGTGTTGCAATGACTGCAAGAATATTGAATTATAAAAGCTTGCTCTTATGTCTTAGATTGAAGAAATAGGGGGAGATACGCATTCATACCTGCAGTGGCAGATGATTCTGCCTAACTAACAGTATGTGCTTGAGTGGGTGGATGGGGAAAAAATAAAATAATGCTTCTCAAATGAGCCTTCAGCAAGCTTATATTCTCCAAGGGGGAGAGACATCCTCCAATAGGGAGGGAAACTCACTAACATATAACTCCTGGTCATATACCGATATTTCGAAACTTGGTGGTTTCTCCTCAGTGACCCGGAAAGTGGTAATTTGACTCCTCTGCCTTTTCAGTTTTAAGAAGAATGCAATCCCAGAAAAGGCTGGTGTGCAATACTGTAGTATGTTTGTTGAGTTTTCAAAAAACCAACCAAAGGTGCCATCTAAGAAGCAAAAGAAAATCATGAAAGAGCAAAACAAGCTACATTTTCTTGTGAAAAGTAGAAAATATAAAATGATATCCTCTAAGACACAAGTGCTGAGGGCCAGTTCTTGGAATGAATCCGCAGGGACTAAAATACAACAAACTAATAAATTCCAAGGATAAGTACCGAGCACCGTTCCAGCAACTTACAGAGCAGCTTGGTGTTGCAATGACTGCAAGAAATATTGAATTATAAACAAAGCTTGCTCTTATGTCTTAGATTGAAGAAATAGGGGGAGATACGCATTCATACCTGCAGTGGCAGATGATTCTGCCTAACTAACAGTATGTGCTTGAGTGGGTGGATGGGGAAAAAATAAAATAAATGCTTCTCAAAATGAGCCTTCAGCAAGCATATATTCTCCAAGGGGGAGAGACATCCTCCAATAGGGAGGGAAACTCACTAACATATAACTCCTGGTCATATACCGATATTTCGAAACTTGGTGGTTTCTCCTCAGTGACCCCAGTGCTCTTTCATGATTTTCTTTTGCTTCTTAGATGGCACCTTTGGTTGGTTTTTTTAGTCGAGTCGAGTCACACATGCTCGTATAGCATTTGATTGATGCACGACACCTCACTACACCCCCCCCCCCCTCCTCCCCAACCTTCCCAACACCGCCACCATCCGCTCTCTCATTCTTCAGGCTGGCAAAGAAGACGGTGGAGAGGGGGGGGGGGGGGGGGGCGGGTGACGGTGAAAAGTGAAACATCCAAAAGTGCCTGAAGTACCCTTGCTGTGAATCTGAACGACCTTGAAACGCCCTGAGAAAGCTCAAGGATGAGGAATCGTGGAGGGGGAGAGGGTGGAAGCAAAACATGGGAGGGTGGGGTTAATCCCGGTATAATTCTGAACTATTTCCATATCTCCCATTCCTGTGTCTCAAACGCTGCTTTTTTCCCCCACTCAAGCATGTACATTACTGAGCTCCGAACGTCGGCAGCCTCACCTGGTGGAAAGTGAAGAGGATTCTGAAGCCAGCAAACATGTGAGGAATGCTGTATAGAGAGAGGAATTCTGTCAGCACCGCAGTGCGTCGTTTCCCATTCCGTGCTTTCTTCACCTTGAACTGGAAGAACAGGTATTCTGTATGGTTATAGATGTCCGGCAAGGGGAAAAACTGCTGACCACTCACTGTCCAGAGAGGTTTATGTCCCTGGTTGTGACTGTAGATGCTGAGAGAGGCATCAGGATCCATCTCAACGTAGAGATCACTGAGCAGAACAGAGTGAGATGTGGGAACTGTGAGTGTGGTGGTGATGGAGAGAGGGCCCAGAGGATGGGAAATGATGGACTCTGGGTTGATGCTTGGCAGGTGCACAAATCCTGTAGAACACAGCTCTTTTACCTGAACATGCTTGCTAAAGTACGTGCAAGAGAAGGTCACACAAGCTACTACACAAAGACACGCGCATGCAAATGTCTAAATGTGTGGTATGTTAAACTATCATTGGTCAACAATTCATTATCAAAGACAACCCTTGTCCTGGTATCTTTTACGTATGCGCAGTCTCAAAAGGTTCAAGTTCAACAACTCATAAAGACCAGGTGTTTCTGACATACTTACCAATCACCCTCCTACTTGTGTGGAATTAATCGCTAGATGCGAATCTAGCGAAATTCATACATACAACCAGAGCAATACTGACAAACACAGTAATTCTCTCTCTCTCTCTCTCTCTCTCTCTCTCTCTCTCTCTCTCTCTCTCTCTCTCTCTCTCTCTCTCTCTCTGTCTCTCAGAGACGGAATAGAGAGGAGGGGAAACGTGGAGTGGGGAAGGAGGACGAGGGATTGAGAGGGTGCTTTAAAAAAACAAAACTACCTGATGTTCCCCATGTAGACACGTTGGTTGGCCAAAAGACGACCTGGAGTGACAAAAAGAGAGAAATAGTGGAGGGAAAAGGGTCACCTATGGTCATGGGAAGGAAAGGGGAAGAGAGAGGGGTCCTAGAGTATGTCAGGACTACACACACACACACACAAACACACACACACACACACACACACACACACACACACACACACACACACACACACACACGCTCCATGCACGCATGTGCGCGTGCGCGCAAACACACCACAACACACACACACACACACACACACACACACACACACACGCGCGCGCGCGCGCGCGCGTGAGTGCGAACACCCCCTCCCTCCCGCCCTCTTATTCTTAATAACCACAGTGTCACAGTGTATGATGCTGGTGTTCTCCCGGCACTTCTATACAGCTACAAACCATGGACGGTGTACAGGAGACATAGCAAACAGGACAAACTGTGTCTCTACTGAGGTGATGATCCTCAAGTGACAGATCCACTGCTCTGGCCCACGTCATAGAGTGGAGGACCACCGGATTCCACAGCAGCTGATGTATGGAGAGCTAAGCCAGGATTGCAGACAGAGAAGCCACCCACGTCACGCTGCAAAGACAGGCTGGAAGACAGTGTCCAGTAGTGTGGTATCTGCCCTGTTGATCTTGTGACCACAGCCAAAGACAGAGCACACTGGCGTGCCATCACCAGAAGAGCACCAAAGACTTTTGAAGAGGTGCGTCACCTCAAAGCCCTGGCAACAACAGAGTGTGGCCACCAAGCAGAGACCATACTGCGTCAACAACAGACCTCCACTGTCCTGTCTGCTCATGACTCAGCAGATCACGACTTGGTCTACAGAGCCACTCCCCTGTGCACTGATGACTGCACAGATATGCCTTCCTCAACACTGAGGGATCACCATGATGATGATGATGATGATGATGATGATGATGGTGGTGATGGTGATGGTGATGGTGATGATGATGATGATGATGATGATGATGATGATGATGATGATGATGATGATGATGATGATGATAGGGATGATGATGGTGATTGTTACGGATGGAATGGGTCGTGTCTGCGGGTCCGACTGTCTGACTCTCACACAGAAATTATGGATGCATGCACTTTTCCAATTCACATACACCCACCCACTCACCCGAACATTGACAGCCAGGCAACAGAACAACACGTTTTTGTTTTATGCTGCCCGAGCCATCAGACAAACATAAATAACAAATGCAAGAACATCAATAGGTCGGTACACCAACCATAAGGCGTACACACAAAATATATCTATATATAATTGGCTATCTACTAGCGCTGCTGGTGATGGCCACGTCCGGTCCAGCACAGTTCTCTGAACGGCGCAGAGTTCCAACTATGACAAGGAGAATGCTGAAGACGACGAAGACTATGAAGCTGATGAAGACGACAAAGACGACGTCTACAGAGTCAGGTCCGACACAGGACTAATAGAACTTCACAGAGCTCTGGCTCAAAATCACTACCACACTGACGGTGTCTCTGCCGACGACAAGGCGACAGTCTCACACAGGAGCTGTGGCTCACACACAAAATACAGAACGCAGCGACGGCCTAGCCAACAGGTCGCTGGATCAAATCTCGGGAGCGGCGCTCTGGCTTGGCAGCAGCGGCGTCTCCAGCCCAACTGGCTCAGCGGGTAGTCGGCCCCGGGCGCAGTGGCAGGTAGGGTAGTTGTCGGCACTCAGGCCGACCTCTCCACGCCGACACAAGGCTTAGAACAAGGGGGTAGAACACAGCTACGGCCCCGACCCTCAGAAAGTGGCAGCCAGTCCCCTTCAGACCAGGGTACACTTCTACCTGGGGGAAACTGATTAACTACCTTGATTATCATGGCTACTATTCATTACAATCACGACTACATTCATATTCATTATCCACATCACATTCCACTAGAACTTTGGACAAACATCAGCATATTCTTTCTTCAACACTACAACATTCCCTTTTCCCGAAATCACAGCACTACACAGGAAAGGATTTCAGAATCTAGTTTTCCAAATTGGGGAAAGAATTCCCACATGGACCCTCTCCAATAAGCCATGAATACAATTCATTACACACAATTAATGATTACTTTTCATCAAACTATAAATGCCACGACAATAATGTTCATTTCTTTTTCTTGTAACACGACAAGAATGTTCATTTCATTTCATATAATCACGAGATTTTAGAAGGTATCTTTTCCAAAAGATTCCTCTACTTCAATATATGTAGGGGAAAGATTTCCACACACTCTGTTTACTAACACACAACTATTCAATATTCACATCAAGAGTGAGTTAAATACTCATCCACATCAAACATTGAAACCAGCATATATGATAGTCTAATGTCGCTCACTCTGGAAGCTTATTATCCATAGCATCAGAACTCTCCCTCTTCTCGCAAAGCTGAGCTAAACCACATTGGAATAACTGACTATTTTTTCATCATGAAAATCATAACTAGGTAACTCACCCCCTTTTTTCTTTAAAAGAAACGTGTAGCTGGTTCTAAGACATTTCCATGGATGTAACTTTCACGGTGCACAGAAACTTGTGTGTCACACAATATGCTTCGCAAGAGTCTACTTTTCGCTTTTCCGAGCAAGCAAACGTGCAGAAAAACCGAAGTTACTAAACATAGAGGCAGTGACGTCAGATAGGAGAAGAGGAGATGCGCCAGCACTGCCGGTGCCAGACACTGAGACCGGCCAGAATGGGTCGCTACGCGTCATGTTCGGTTGCAATACAATTCTAGTGTAAAAAGTGAATCAGACCATGCTTCCGAATACAACAATTTTGTACATATGATTTTTCACAGAAAAAACAAAGTTTTGTACAGCAATAACGTTTCTGGGAATACACAAGGGCTGGCTTTTTCTCCCGTAAGGACTTATTAAAGCGGTTGCGAGGGAGATTACGTAAAAGTTTTTTTCGACGTCAAAAACATTTGAAGTCATACAGATGTGTCGGGCTTAATGCGTCATTAACCCCAAAAATTCAAAACGAGCTTCGCCCCGTCTGGGCCCCGGGTGATTTTGTTGTCGTGTGTGTTCCGATGCCATTTTTGGTCTGGGGACGCAAATTGCGTCACGACGCAATGCTCACGTGATCGCCCCCCCGACGTTGCTGTTTGTGGCCCAAAGGATACTTGAACCAAATTTGGTGACGATGGGCCCAAAAGGGTGGGCGTGTATAAGGAACAGACGCAGACAAACTCACTTTATAGTAAATATATAATATTACTAAAAAGAAATCATTCCCACCCCAAAAAAACATTATACCAGCAGAAAAAAAACCGGATAGGAAAACCAACAGAAACTCAACTTCGACTAACCGGGTTCTATGATGGGCAGAAACAGTAACGGTCGGACTATTCTGCTTCCAACTCAAGAAAAAAACCAAAAAACTCGGACTGTACAAGACGATGCCTTGCGCACTAACAAACCCCCAAAAAACCATCGAAAACAAAAAGAAAAAATATGCAAAATTCCAAAACCACAATTTAAAGATCACCATTGAAGCAAACAAAAAGGTAGGAACTACTTAACAAACACTGGATCTCAAAAACCATAAAAATTTAAACCATACAAAAACCCCAACGATACCCTCTTTATGTCCACCAAAAGAAAACCATCCACCTCGGTTTTAAAGCCCAACCCCATGGCATAAAAAAGACTATAAAACCCTTTCGCAAAGGAGTTTTTCAACAATCAGCAGGGGAATCCAGGGGGGCACTAAAAACAAGGGGATACAATTACAAATACAATACAACCCGGACAACAACACAAATAAAAGCAAGAAAAATAGGAAAAAAAAGTCATAGGGAAAACCCCCCCATACGACGGGAAAAAAACAAAACATGGGGAAAAATTCTTCAAAACCCTAGCACTTCATTTCCCAAAAGAGCACAAACGTCCAAAATATTTAACAAAAACACTGTCAAACTACGTACTAGTATCCCAACCCTAAAAACCTGATTGACGCACCCAACAAAATGAAAATCAACACAGAAAAAAGGGGTGAAGAAAGGAAATCTTGAAATTTTGCACAAAGAAGGACAGTGCCCACTAAACAAAAAATGTCTCCCCAAAAACTTGTATACCAGCTACTGAACATCAAAAAAATGAAAAAGAAACATCAAGGGATCACAAAAAACCATTCAAAAACCAGTTAAAAACCACAAACAGTATTCAATAAAGAAAAATAAAAACCAAACAGAACTGACAATAACTGGAAATTAAAGACGCAAAAACAAGACAATATATCCGGGGAAAATCATAAAAGAGCATCACCATACAGCAATGTTTAAAAAAGGTGCAACCATTTTTTTAACTGAAAATGGTTAATACATGCAAACCCATTTAGAAAATTTAAAACCACCAAAACAAAAATATAAACAACTGCAGGCTAAAGGGAAAAATGTTTTTGTGAACACATCCAAAACAAAAACCAAAACCCCCAAAAAACCGTGACCCAAACCCCGCACGTGCAAAAAACCGCAAACGGAGCCCCCACGCATAAAACATCGGCGGGGGCCCCCCCAAAAACCCCCTGATGAAGCGCAACCCCGCTAAAAAAAATTTTGCGATTTTTAACCCTTTGATTTTACCTTCCTTTTAACACTTTACAAATTTTTGCCCCCAAGGGTCGAGCATTTTTAAAATCATTTAGGCTCTTTGGTTATATTCTTTGATTGCTCCTCACGTTGAGCACGTGGCCCGAAAGATTTAAAAGGGAGGAAATCAATTTTAGGCAGTCAACAAAAAACATACCGTTCTCTAACCCACAATTTATTTAAAAAGATAGAAAAAAACCCAAAAAGTTCGTACGCAATATGAATGGAAAGCTTTCTTTTTCCTAACCCGAAGAAAAAAAAAAAAAAGAGGACAAAAACACCTACGTTTTAAAATCATGGCGATCACCACCAGTCATAGACATATGAACCCTTAAAGATCAAATGAAAAAGAATGAAAACCAATATGAAATTAAAAAAAACAACAACGTTTTCCAAAAAAACATTAAAAAAACCAAATAAAACAAGTCAAAATGACAAAAAAATTTTGAAGGGCAAAATAGAAATTTAAACTAAAAAAGGAAAAAAGGGAAATTCTCAACTCCTTGACAAAAAACATCCAGAAAAACTACAAAAACTGACAAAAATATACATACAGTATTCGCACAAAATAAAAAACTTGCAGAGCGCAAGCCAAGTGACAGGATAGAGCGACGCAACAAAAGAAGCTTTCATAACGCAAAGACCACAAACCCAACTTTCTAACAACCAACATGCAGACTAAAAACCCAGAAATCTGAATTAGGCAAAATAAGCAAAAAAAATTCGGGAAAAAAAATAAAAAAGGGACATAAAATAAAAACCTATTAAAACCCGGGAAGAACACCAAAAATTTATAAGGTTAAAAAAAATAAATAACAAAGTAACAGTTTTTACACATTTGACATAGTAATTTTTCCCATCCAAAGATAGGAACTACTCTCCAAAGCCCAAAAGTTTCCCATAACCACACAGACATAACGGGTTCAAAAAGGGAAAAAAACATTCTCCACCCAAAAAAACTTACTACACAGCAGAAAGAAACCGGATCGGGAAAAAAACCAACAGAAACCAAAATTCACTAACCAGGTTTTCATATGAGGTGCAGAAACTGTGAAGGTGGACTATTCTGCTGTCCAAACATCAAAAAAAAAACTGGGAAAACAAGTCGGAATAAGGACAGGGGCCTTGCTGCACTAACAAACAACCCAAAAACCCATCAAAAACAAAAAAAGAACTATAAAAATCTTCCAAAACCAAAAACTTAAAGTTTCCCCATTGAAGCAAAAAAAAAGGTAGTGAACTACTTAGACATAACACGGGGATTTCAAAAACCCTTTTAATAAACCTACAAAAACCCCAAACGATACACCTCTTTATGTACACACCAAAATAACCATCCCACCATCTGTTTTAAAAGACCAACCCCAGGGCAAAAACAAAGACTATCAACCTGTCATGCAATGAGAGAGTGTTCAACAATGCAGCAGTGGAATACCAGGGGCACTACAAAAAGGGATACAATTACAAACTCAATAAAAACCCGGCACACACAAATAAAAGCAAGAAAAATAGGAAAAGAAAAATCATATGATAACCCCCCCATACAGGGAACTCAAAACAAAATGGAAAGAATTCTTCAAAATCCTAGAACTTCTTTCCAAAAAGAGCACAAACTGCCCAAAAATTTAACAAAAAACTGAAAAACTATCGTACTCAGTACCCCAACCTCAAAAACCTGTTGACGCATCCAACAAAATAAAAATCAACACGCAAAGAAGGTGAAAAAAGGGGAATTTGAAATTTGCACGGAAAGGACAGTGCCCCAAACAATAAATGCTCCACAACAACTTGTTACCAGCACTGAAACACAAAAAGAAAAAAAAACAACAAAAGGGATCATAAAAACCCCACTTCAAACCAGTTATGAAAAACCCAAACGTCATTCAATAAAAAAAAAAATTAAAAACCAACGAACTGGCAAAAATTTTGGGAAATTTAAAAAGACGCAAAAACAAGCTACAATAATCCTGAAAATCATAAAAAGAGCATCACCATACAGCAATTTTTCAAAAAGGTGAAACTATTTTTTAACTGAAAATTTTTAAATACTATGAAAACCACACTTAGCAATTTTTAAACCCCAAAAACAAAAAAAGTAAAAAAACTGCAGCATAAAGGAAATCGTTGTTGTGAACATTTCCAAAAAAAAACCTAAACCCCCAAAAAACACGTCACCCAAACCCGGCCGTGCAAACAACCGCAAACGGAGCCCACACGCTATAAACATGGGCGGGGGGGCAAAAAAAAAAACCACCTGATGACAGCGCAACGCCGCAAGAAAAAAATTTTGGGGTGGGTTTTTAACCTTTGATTTTTAACCCTTCCTTTTAACATATTGAGATATATATATTATTTTTAAATAATATAATATAATTATATATAATATTTTTTATATATATAATTTATATCTAATATAAAATGGAAATTCTGTCTGCTGGGCGGCGGCGTGGGGGTGTTGTGTACGCTATAGACTCAAAAAGGGTCAACCGTTGAAATAAAATTTTGGGCAGGTACGCTTTTGTGACCCAGGAGGGTTTTTGGGCAAACCTTAAAAAAATAAAACCGTTAAAAACCTTTAAAAAAAAGTTAAAAAACGGTTCAAAGACATTTTTTTCCTCTTTTTTATAAAATGGCCGTTGTACATTGCCGGTACAGGACGACTTCCAAAATTTTAAACGTTATTTGGCGTTAAAAAATTTTTTATTTATAAGGGTTAAAAACCGTTAAAAACACCAAACCCCAAAAAAGAAACTGTTTAACCCGACTTTTTGAAATTTAGTGGGTAGTCTTTTTGTGCCCCAAGGATGGTTTTCAAATCTAAAAAAAAAAAAAGAAAACCTTTTAAAAAAAACCGTTACAAACTGTTTTATAACGGTTTCAAAACATTTTTTTTCCTCTGTTTTTCCCATCAAAATGGCGGTTTTGGGGACATTGCACGGTACATCAAACCTAAGGGACATTCCCCCCGATAACATAAGGTCAGGGGACAGTTTCTACGACAGTTTTTTAAAGATTTTTTAAAACCTTTTAACAACACGTACCACCCAAAAAAAACGATCAAAAAATACAACTTTTCTGAGTTGGGCGGCAAAGGGAGTCGTCGGATCGCCACCAAACTTGGCATGATCTGGGGGACATACTGGGGTAACACGGGCATTTCGAAACTTTTAAAACCGTTTTTTATCGCCTTTAAAATCTTATTTTCAAATTTAGACCTTTTTTGAGAAATTTGGTATACAGGTGAATTTTTTAAATGCTGAATAAGATATACAATTTACACAAACCGAAACAAAAATTTGATGTTAAAAACCTTTATTATAAAAATTTTTAGACCATTTTTTGTTTAAAATTCAATATACAGAGCAGTTTTTACCGCTGAACAATGAAATACAACTTACACAAACCAAAAATTTAAAAAAATTGCCGTTAAAAACCGTTTTTATATAAATTTTGACCTTTCCTGATGAAATTTCGGTATACAGATGCAGTTTTAAGGAACAATGATATAAAATTTTACACAAACAAAAACTTAAAATTGAGCTTTTTAAAAATTTTAGATCCGTTTTTTTTCAAAAATTTAAATTTTCTTGAAATTTGGTATACAGGTGAAGTTTTAAATGCGAAATGATATACAACTTCACGAACCGAAACTAAAAAGGACTGTTAAAAACCGTTATTATTAAATTTAGCCTTTCCTGATGAAATTGGGTATACAGAGCTTTTTTACACGTAAAACAATAAATTAAAATTTTACCGAACAGAAACTTAAAAATTGAGCTTAAAACCGAAGATCCGTTTTTTTTTTTTTTCAAAATTTTAGCCCTTCTTTGAAAGGGTATCAGGTGAATTTTTTTAAATGCGAAAATGAATACAACTTACAAAACCGAAATTAAAAATTTGACCTTTAAAAACCGTTTATTTATAAATTTAGACCATTCTTGATGAAATTTCGGTTAAATGCGTTTTACACCTGAAAAATGATATACAATTACCGAACGGAAGCTTAAAAAAATTTACCGTTAAGAACCGTTTTTATATAAATTTAAAAACCGTTCTGATGAAAGGGGTATACAGATCATTTTTAAAACACGCTGAACAAAAAAACAACTTACACAACAGAAACAAAAACTGAGCGTTAAAAACCGTTAAGATCCGTTATTTTCTAAATTTAGACCTTCTTGATGAAATTGGGTATACAAGTGAAGTTTAAATGCGAATAATGTTTTCAACTTACACGAACCGAAACTTAAAAATTGATTTTTTAAAAACGTTATTATAAAAATTTAGATTTCCTGATGAAATTGGGTATACAGATGCTTTTTTTACACGCTGAACAATGATTTTCAATTTCACAACAAAAAACTTAAAATTGGCGTTAAAACCTTTTAAGATCCGTTTTTTTCAAAAATTAGCCTTTCTTGATGAAATTTGGTACGGGTACTTTTAAAATGCTAAACAATGATATACAACTTAAAACGAACCGAAACTGGAAGATGACCCCCTTTCTCAACTTGCCCTGGGGGAAACCCTATCTTCAAGCCCCCACGCTGCGGACTTCTGTTTTAAACCGGGTGGTTTTCAACCCCAAAACCCCAGGCAACCTGTGGAACCCTTCAAGACCATCTTGCGAAGATTTTCCCTTCCAAGTCCGAAAAAAATTGTTATGAAGCGGTACACAGATCCACACAACCAAGCTCTTACGTGATTCACACAAAGCTTCCTTCTTGGGGGCAAGTTACAAGGGTATGGGATCCCAACTCCCAACGAAAAACCCGTGCCTCGAAAAACTACCGCGAGACCAATTACGACACACTGCACTCCGGGCAGCAGCTGTTTCCAGCTGAAGAAGTGACAGCGACCAGAGAGCGGTAAAACCTTTAGCCCAGGGTTTTGAGCGAGGCAGGATCCCACAAAAGCAGCAACAAATTTCCTTGATGCCCCCAGGGGGACGGGAAAAAACCATCCTAAATTTTTTCCTAAAACGGGTCTGCTCCACAGGAAAAATAGTGCACCCACTGCTTCCAGTGGCTTTGCCGCTATCTTTTGCCGGGTGGGCGGACATACATAGCTTTTTCAAGGCCCTTGGAGCCGCAAGCAAGAAACGCCAACCCCCCCGTCAGGGGGGGTCAACTTTGGGCCAAAGTCATCAAAGGGCTGAAACCCGTAAAAATTGATGAAGCCCCCATGCCCCAAAGCTGTTCGACCCATGGACTCTCCGGCAGGCATCACCCAAGTGCACAGGCAAGGGAGGCATCCCCCGCTGTTTTGTGGGGACTTCTGGAGATCCCCCTTCGTCCCAAAGGCACCAAGCCAACTTTTCAACCTTCTGAAGAAGTGGGACATGTTGTTAAACGTCTAACCCCATATAGAGCAAACCGTCGGAAACCCCAACCGCCAGTTTTTGCCAACTTCGCTTGAATTGGCAATGGTCCATTGATCATTTTTCCCTATATATTGGTCCCCCCGCACTATCAGTTTTTGATAGCCAGGAGGACTGATAGAAACATTACCCGGGTCTTCATGCTCCTGTGCAGGGCTCGACTGGTCGCGGAAAAGGGCCCTAATCCCTCCTGAAGAACTTCAAAAGGGAAACAGAAAAAAAGTGCTGACTTCCCTGGAGAGGAAACTCTGTAAGAAAATTTTTTACAAATGATGAGAGGGGGTCCTTTACCACAAGAACTCCTGAACTCCAGAGATTTCTGGACTTCCACCCCCTGAACTGTTGCTGAAACTGAGTCCCCATGATCTTTTTCCACTCATGGGCCCCCCAAAAGGGGATCAATGGCACCCGATGGTCTTCACCAGACTGCACAGGAACGTTTTAGAAGGAAAGTATCAGGGGGCCCCACAAAGGGGAACCAGTGCGCTCCCCAAAAATTCCCAGGAACCCATGGCTCACCCCTCCATTCCAGTCTGATGGCTTCGTTTTCCCCGGAAACCACTTTCGCTCTGACAATCTCAAAAACCGGCAGACTTTTTATCCCTTGGGGGAACCGACCGTTCCTGTTTTACACAGGAATGTTTAAAAGGCAGCATCAGAACGGAAACGCGAAACACTGACTATCTTTTCGCCAAACAGGGGACCAGAAATGTTGTCTACCCCGAGGCCCTCCCAAAAGACATTTACATCGGAAAATGCAAACTTTTCAAGAGTTTTCATTTTGGTTGGATTTAAAGTCCGTGCCCAAATCAAGATATGCAGATGGCTGGTCCCCTCACATTACCCCGACACCCGCGGGGCCAGGGTGGGCATCGGGGGGGAACCCCGATATTTTAGTAAAACCACGTTTTAAAAATTTTCCAAAACCAAACCGGGGTTTTTAAACCACGACCCCTTTGGGTCGAGTCCCCGCCTTACCAAGGTTAGGGGGGCCCCTACAGAGTTTTCATTTTGGAGCACTTCATCAAGGGAATGAGAAAGCCCTCGGGAAGTTTCACTAAGTACAGGATCCCTCTATGGGGTGTGCATCGTTTTACGAAAAAAAAAAATTTGGGGGAAAACAGATTCAGAGGCAAAAAGGGAGTGGGCGTCCAAAAAATTTGGGGGAATAGATAGGGAGGGGGTGGGGCAATTTGGTTCAGCAGGGAAAAAAAGAAACAAAACCCCAACGAATTTTATGTATTGTCTTTTAAGTGGTGAGGAGAGGGGGTGGCCAGAAAAAAATTGTACAGATATACCCAGCGAAGCCGGGGACACCGGCAGTTAAAATTTTATATATATAAATATATATATATATAATTAAATAATATAAAAAAAAATAAAACCAAAACCAGGGAACATTGGTTCCCATTTACGCTAAATTTTTTCCGAGCTTCTCAGGTGAAACGAAACAACGCCTCGCAACTGCAATTTAAAACAATAAAAAAAAATTAAAATAGGGGGCAGAGGGGGGGGGGGAGGGGGAAGAAGGGGTGTGGTGAGGAAAAATTTTGGGGCACTGACACAACATTTTACACTTTCCGCTTTTTTGTTAAAAATACTGCTTCTCCATTACGATCTTGTAAAAGCAAGTACCAAAAAAGAATCTATCCACGGGAGGGAATAATTCCAGCAATACAAGGGTTTCAGCAGAAACCCCCCCAAATCCATAAAGGACAGAAGGGAAAAGGGGAGAGAGAGAGAAGGGGAGAAGGAGAGAGAGAGAGAGAGAGAAGAGAGAGAGAGAAAGAGGACCCCGGGGTGCGTGAGAGAGAGAGGGAGGAGGAGAGAAAGAGAGAGAGGAGAGAGAGAGAGAGAGAGAGGAGAGAGAGAGAACTGGGGAACTATCTTGTTACAAATCTTTGCAAGAAAATAGTGTTACCCCATATATGTCTTCACAGATTAAAAACATTCCGTCTTTTTGGGGTTGGTGTCCTTGTTGTCAAAGGCTATTCGGGGGGGGGGGGGGGGGGGGGGGGGGGGGGGGGGGGGGGGGGGGGGGGGAAGGGGAGGGGAAGAAAGGGTGGGGGGGAACCCTTTTGGGACCTGCCCAAAATGCACACAACTTTCCCAACTTGCTGCTTTCCTGTTAAAAGACTTCATTTTCCCCATTGATTTAAACCCAGTGTAACAAAAAGATCTTCCACTGGGAAAAACAATTCCCCAATATCAAGGTTTCACAGAACCCCCCAGATACCAAAACGGACAGAAAGGGGAAGAGAGAGGGGGAGAGAGAAGAGAGGGGGGAGGAGAGAGAAGAAGAGGAAGGGGAAGGGGGGGAAAAGAGAGAGAGAGAAAAGAAGAGAAAAGAAGAGGGAAAAGAGAACAGAGAGAGCGAAGGGGCGGGGAGTGTGCGAGTGATTTTTCTTAGTTATTTATAATATATATAAAAAAAATATATTATATTAAATATATTTATAAAATATAAATATAAATATATATTTATATATAAATTTTTTTATATATTTTTTATTAACAAAAATAAAATTCCAAGGGTAAATAAACCCCCATTTCTTTAACCCAAGACATAAACAAGCTTGTTTATAATAATATATTATAAATATATAATTTTAAAATATTAAATAAATAAATATATAATATATAAAATTATATTTTAAAAACACAACACAGCACACAGACACACACACACCACACAACACGCGCGCGCGCGTGCGCGCCCCCCGCCACACACGCACCGAAAACACGCACACCACATACCATGCTCACCTCACTCACTCACTAAAATCACTCACCTACTAAATACTACCATCAGACACCTCTGAAAAAAATTCTGATTGTCAGTCTATTGACCACTTGTGCGTCCATGAAAGTAACCAAAACATGGCTTCTTTTAAAACACGCAAAGGTACAAACAGCGTCAGTCCCTAAAAGTCCAACATCGGTTTTCGTAAAAGTCACAACATCGGCTTTTCAGTAAAAAAACACAACATCCTTCTTCAGTAAAAAAACACAACATCGGGTTCTTCAAAAACTGAAAGGGGCTTCTGATCGGTCACCCCGATTCCAACCGCATCAGACACAACTGGCACAAACTGCAGCGTGTCTCATGGCAGGGGAAACCTGCCAGACCAGTGATTGGGGATGTTTGGGGGTGGTGAAACACCGCACTTGCGTGGACATGATCTCAATCACGTGGGGAAAGTGATAAAAGATAAATATTTATGGGAGGGGATTGTTGATAAGATGATCAAAAAGAAACGTTTACTAAGGGGGCGTTTGAGAAAGTGGGGGCTGTATCTCCCGTGACAGTTTTAAAAGTGTTTTTTTCAGTGCTGTTCGCTTTCCCCCCGATAACATCCTGACAAAAAAACAATCGAGTCGGCAACATGCTCGTATAGATTTGATTATCACGACACCTCTACAAAACCCCACCCCCCCCCAACCTTCCCCAAAACCCCCCACCCCCCGCCTTCCCCATTCTTCAGGTGGGAAAGAAAGGGGAGGTGGGGGGGGGGGGGGAGATGAGGGGAAAAGTGAAACATCCAAAAGTGCCTGAAGTACCCGCTGTAATCTGAAAAGACCGAAAGCCCCGAAAAGCTCAGGTGAGGAATCGTGGAGGGGGAGAGGGGGAAGCAACAAATGGGGGGGGTGGGGGGTTTAAACCCCCTTTTAATTCTGAACTATTTCCCTATCCCCCTTCCTGGTCTCAAAGCTGTTTTTTTCCCCCCTCAAGCATGTACATTAGAGCTCCAACGTCGGCAGCCTCACCCGGGGAAAATGAAGAGGATTCTGAAAACCCGCAAAAATGTGAGGAATGTAGTTCAGAGTAGATTTTGTTTGCACCAGTGTGCTTTGTTCCCATTTTGGCGCTTTCTCCACCCTTTAACTGGAAGAACAATATTCTGTATGGCATAGAGTCCGCGGGGGAAAAAATGCGGGCCACTCACTGTCCACGAGGTTCAGCCCTGGTTTTGCAGGGGGGCTGAGAAAAGGCATCGGGATCCATCTAACTAAAATCACTGAGCAGAACAAGTGAGAGGGGGAACCGTGAGTTGGTGGTGATGGAGAGAGGGCCCCAAAGGATGGTGAATATGGATCTGGGTTTTATTTTTGGGAGGGCCAAACCTTAGAACACACTCTTTTTCCTGAACTGTTTCTAAAGTACGGGGGAAGAAAGGGCACACAAGCACTACACAGACAGCGCATGGAAATGTTCTAAATCGTGGATGTTAACTATCATTGGTCAAAAATTCATTATCAAAGACACCTTTGTCCTGGTATCTTTTTCGTATGCGCAGTCTCAAAAGGTTCAAGTTTAACAACTCAAAGACCCGATGTTTCGGATACTTTCCAATCACCCTCCTACTTATGTGGAATAATCGCTAGATCGAAACAGGAAATCAACATACAACCAGAGCAATACTGACAAACAAGAAATTTTTCTCTCTCCTCTCTCTCTCTCCTTCCTCTCCTCTCCCTCTCCTCCTTTCTCCTCTCCTCTCTCTCTCTCCAGAGACGGAATAGAGAGGGGGGAAACGGGGTGGGGGGAGGCGAGGATGAGAGGGTGCTTTAAAAAAAAAAAAAAAAACTACGACATTCCCCCTTAGACACGCTGGTTGGCCAAAAAAAAAAAAACGACCTGGAGTGACTTTAAAAAGAGAAAAAGTGGGGGGAAAGGGGTCACCTATGGTAATGGGAAGGAAAGGGGAAAGAAAGGGGTCCTAAGATGTAGGACACACACCACACACACAACGCACACACACACACACAACACACACACACACACCCCACACACACACCCCCACACACACACGCTCGCACGCACCCCGCCGCGCCACACACACACACACAACACACACACACACACACAACACACCCACACCACACACCAAAACCCCCACACACACACAATACACCCCCGCCCCCGCGAGCGCGAACACCCCCTCCCTCCCGCCCTCTTTTCTTTTAAGACCACATGCACAGGTTGGGGTGTTGTTTCCCCCGGGACTTCTATACGCGAAACCATGGCGGCTACAGGGGCTAAACAAACAGGGCAAACGTGTCTCTACTGAGGCGATGCCTCAAATGACAGGTCCACTGCTCTGGCCACGTCCCTAAGAGGGAGGACCCCGGATTTCCCCAACAGCTATGTATGGAGCTAAACCAGGGTTGCAGACAGAGAGGCCACCCCGTCCGCTGCAAAAACAGGTGGAAGACAGTTCCATAGTGTGGATCGCCCCGTTGATCTTGGCCAAGCCAAAGACAAGCACACCGGCGTGGGATCACAAAAGGCACCAAAGACTTTTTAAGAGGGGCGTCCCTCAAAGCCCCCGGCAGCAAGAGAGGGGTGGCCCCCAAACAGAGACCCCAAACCCGGCCAACAACAGACCTCCCCCTGTCCCGTCTGCTCATAACTCAGCAATCACGACTTTGGGCTACAAGCCACCCCCCCTGTGCCTGATGAAATGCACAATATGCCTTCCTCAACAGAGGGATCCCATGATGTGAGGATTGAATGGATGGGATGATGATGAGATGAGATGATGGTGAATGTGATGATGATATGAGGTGATGTGATGGGATGAGATGATTATGGATGATAAAGATGATGATGATGAGAGATGTGATGATGAGATGAAAGGAAGATGTGGTGATTTTTACGGATGGAAGGGTCGTTCTGCAGTCCCCACTGTCTGATCTCACACGAAATTATGGATGCAAACATTTTTCCAATTCACATACACCCACCCACTCACCCGAACATTTACGCCGGGAACAGACAACAGTTTTTGTTTTTTTTGCTGCCCGACCACAGGCAAACATAAATAACAAAACAAGAAAAATCAATAGGTCGGTCAAAAAACCATAAAGGGGTCACACAAAATATATTTAATAATTGGCTATCTACTACGCTGCTGTGCTGGCCAGTCCCCTCCCCAACACAGTTCTCTGAACGGCGCAGAGTTCCAACGATGCAGGGGAATGCTGAAGAGACGAAAAATATGAAGACGATAAGAACAAAGACGACGTTTTACAGAGCAGGCCCCCAGAACAAAAAGAACTTCACAGAAACCCGCTCAAAAAACACTACCCCAAATGCGGGTCCGCCGACGACAAGGCGACAGTCCACCAGGAGCTTTTGGGCCCCTCACAAAACACAGAAAAGCAGGGGGACGGCCCAGCCAACAGGGCATGGATCAAATCTCGGGAGCGCGCTCTGGTTGGCAGAGCGGCGTCTCCCCCCAACTGGCTCAACGGTATCGGGGCCCGGGGGCATGGCAGGTGGTAGTTGTCGGCACTCAGGCCGACCTCTCCATGCCGACACGGCGTAAACAAGGGTAAACACAGCACGGGCCCCGACCCTCGAAAGTGCGCCGTCCTCTCGATATTCCAGAAGTTATTTCAACCCCTTAGGGTTTTCAACGAGTAAAGAAATCTGATATCAGAAGTAAATCCAGTCTGCTCTGTTGTCCCGATTGAATCTTCTCCAGGTTGTAACCTCTCTTTTCTGGATAAAGATGTCTCCACAACGTCCACTAATAAAAAAATCCCATATGTCAATAAGGTCTTATTGCGACTTCGCTGGGCGATTTATATAACTCTGTAATTTCTGGCGTCTAACTTGGGATCAAGTACAACATTCCAATCTCCACCTATAATTATATTTTCACTACCCATATTTTCTAGCATATCACAAAATATGCTCAAAGAACTGGAAATAATCTCTGTTACTACTTCCCATATAATTGTCGAGAGGAGGATTCTCTTGTTTCTAAACTCGGATATCCCATACTAAATACCATCGCTCTGGTCTCTGGTTATATTATGTAATTTATATTCGAAATTGTTATTAAACAGCCCACAGCTACCTGTTGTATTAGTCTTTACCAGATAAGTAGCAGTAATAACCCAACCAAGCTCTTATAAATTTTTCGGACTCAATTCCAGTGGAGTCTCCTGTAAAATGTATATATTCCTTTTTGATGCCTAAAAATCGAAAACGTATTTTTTTTCTTGTGATCACCTTGGCCATTGCCAATTGTAAGAGCTATAATTTTAAAAAGGTAGGTTCTGATTCAGTCATGGCAAGATCGGTAGAGTAATTCTTTAACAAGCACTGTAGATGTGGAAAGATCTTAATCAAATGAAAGTAGAAGAAAGTGGGAATTATCCAGCACCGATAACTAATATCATCGCAACATGTTGTCTTGCAGTGAATGACATTCAATAACCACCTAGGAATAATAGTAAATAACACCATGACATCTTCCTCCTGAGAGGGGAGACAGCTAGAAATGTGTTATACTTCCAGAAATGAACAGACATTTTACATCAGAAGAGAGAGATAGTAGAAAATATTTTGCCACACAACACCCAATCGAAACGTAACCACTCCAAATAGAAAACAATATGATACAAACATAAATTTCAAATTTTCAATCATCCGTTCAACAATTTCCAGTAAACAACCACTCATATTATAGCTTCCGGAGGGCTCCCTGTAAAAAGAAAAGGACGAGAAGGAAAGGGGGGTAAAGGGATGGTGTGGTGGGGGGAGGGGGCGGGGGCGGGGGGACGGAGGCGGGGGCTGGGGGAGGGAAGGAGAAAAACAAGTCTTAGGTTGTTTTTTTGTTGTTGTTCCCTTTTCCTTTTATTCCTCAGAGAGAGAGAGAGAGAGAGAGAGAGAGAGAGAGAGAGAGAGAGAGAAGAGAGAGAGAGAGAGAGGGAGAGGAGAGGAGAGAGAGAGAGAGAGAGGACGGATACGGATAGGGAAATACGGATGTTTTATTCATACAGGCCATGGCCTCTAATGAAGGGGGTGTGGAGATCAAATCTTTTCAGACAGACATAAGCAAATCATCAAACATCTAGGCTCCCAATTAAAAGCATACTCGATATTAAACAGCATACGAAAAACCAATGCCTAACTACATGCTATACTTCGAATTTTAAATGCCTTGTACAAGAAAATAGCAAAACGTTTTACAGTAGTTTCATTTGTAGATGCATTAGTACGGGAAAGTCGAAATGAAAAAGGGGATGTCTACAATATTTTTGATGAATGAACTGATTCCTAGGTCACTTAGAGCGGGACAGCACAACACAAAATGAATTTCATTTTCTTGGGCACATTTACAAAGCGGACATGCCCGTTGAAGTTTGTTATGCTTCTTATAACGTAATAATGAACAAAAAAGATCAGAAATACCTAATCTGAACTTTGTCATGATATATTTTAAATGATTATCCATTTCAATAGATAAATATACCGGCACACAAGTATAGATTTGAACGTCTATAAAAAGCAAATCGGTCACTTTCATGAACTGACATGCCCATTCTTGCCATCTCCCAATCTAATCAATCTTTTCCCGAAATGCACAAAGAAATCCATTTAGCCCCCAACGCTCTGTTGTACCCAAACATATTCAAATCCAAGTTTATGTAATTTAGTCCTCACGTTAGAAACCCAGATTTTTTTCCCTCTACATCCAAATCAGACAACATATTATATGCTTTCCGGGCAACCTTGAAATGTCCATTTGTGTTATTTTCAACCAGTAACGTATGCAAGCTGTCGCAGAATTACATATATTGGATATCTGTTTACTTCGCCGTAGACTAAATCGTTAGGTGTTCGCATTGCTCACTCCCAAAAAACTTTTTTCAATGCAAATAAATGGACTTTTTCACAATAAAACAGCAGAATCGTAAAGACCCCAGATTTCAGCTCCATACTGAGCGATAGGCTGCACCCGAGAATCGAACATTTTATAAATAATTTCAAAGACTGGTTTTCTAATTTTGATAAGTGTTGCATGATACATGTTTGTGCACGCTTAGCTCTACTGGCAAGATCCTGCATGCAAAAGTAAAGCTTAATTTCGTTGAAAAATATATTTTCCCAAATATTTATATACGTTGACCACTGACATAAACACTCCATTATAAGTCCACTTTCTCTAATTCCTAAAAACCCACCCCTTTCCCAAACACAATTTATTGCTTTTGACATGTTAATTGTTAACTGAAGTGAAGATGCAGATCGTGATAGATTATTTAGTTGAGTTTGTAAGCCAATAATAGTTTCAGACATCAGAACAGCATCATCTGCCAAGAGAAGAATAAACATCTCAAGAGCATCGCAAGTAAATTGTGCACCCATGTTTTCCATTTCTAACAACATCTGATGTTAACTCATTAATGAAAAGAGAAAATTTAAAACAGGACTGCACACACACCTTGTTTTACACCTGAGGTACATTGAATTAGTCAGTCATATTTCCTCCACACCGAACCTTAGCTTTAACACAGGAATACATGCTAACTATGCATCTAAAAAAGTTTTCCATGAACACCCAGCTTTTTAGAAAATAGGCCACAGAATAGTTCGATTAACAAAATCAAATGCTTTCTCAAAATCATAAAAGCGACATACAACTTACGATTTAAAGAAAAATGTTTTTGCACCAAAGCCATCAAAGTAAATTTTATGATCAACAGTTGAATAATTGCGCTTAAAACCTGCTGATATTCGCCAGAGATATTGTTATTTTTCAACCCATTCCTGTATTCGGCGATTGATAATAGTGCGTATAATTTACTACTTGCTCACTTAAAGAAATTCCTCTATAGTTATTAGGATCATTCACGTTGCCTTTCACGTTGCCTTCTACAGGGGGTTAGAACAATACTTTCCGTCCAGTGTTCAGGATAAATTCCCTTATCAAATAGAAAATTGAAGAAGGTTACAAAAAAGTTCATAATCAGGTCAGTTTTACAAGCATACCTCGCAGCTCCCCAGTTATACCGTCTGGTCCAGGAGCTTTACATTAGAGAATGTAAATATCTTTGTTCAAGCTCACCCATCTTATTTTGCAGAAACCCCCCCTTTTCACAAAAAATCACGTCCATCACATTATATTTTTGGGCCAAAATTAACACCTGTTTCACAAAAAAATTAACACCCCAAAACCGCCAAAAATTGATGTAATCAACACATTAAAACAGGGGCTTACGTGCTAGATAAGATTTGGTGATCGTGAACAAAGATTTTACATTCTCTCCGGTACATAAAAATTAAGTTTAGTTAATTTCAAAATGGAAGGACTGGTGGCGGCGAACGAAGCAAAATTAGGAATAGAGTTGTTTAGAATTTTCCCGCCAATGACATTGACAAACAAAGCACATGACAAGACACGATGCATTAAAACCACTTGGGTCTTCTTCAGGGGGAAAAATAAATCACATTTAACATGTGGGACAGTACGAACAAAGAACAAAAAAAGAAGAAAGAAAAATGACTTACCCGTTTTCTTCCATGTGGTCGGGGGGGCGGACATGACATGGGGCCGGGGATTATGGAAAAGGAAACGGAGGGGGGGGGGGGGGGGGGGGGGCTGCGTGGGGGGAGGTGTTGTGTGTGTGATATGATAGGGTTGTTTTGTCTAGTTTATTGGGATGGTGTGGTATCTTTGTGATGGTAGTGGTAGTGGTGGTTGATAGTAAGGGTAAGGGGAAAGAAGGGGGGGGGGGGGGGGAGAGAAATTGAGGGGAGAAAGTTTAGTTAAAATGTAATAAAAACAGTTAAAATGTAATAAAAAGATAGTTAAAATAGGATAAAATATATTATTCTCCTAAAGGTTATTGGAAAGGAAAGACTGCTATTGAAAAAACTGAGTAAAGCTGCTAGAGTGTCTGAATCAGATGCGAAAGACTGGTTTCAAAACAAGCAAATTTTTCAAATATATCTGCCTGCCCCAAAAAGAATAATAAGGCCTCGATTTGTTAATTCAGTTCCCAATGACACCCACCAGATGGACTTGCTGTATCTTCCACATGACAAAGTTAGAAGAAAAAAGTTTAAGTATGCTCTGACAGTTGTTGACATGGCTTCAAGATACAAAGACGCGAATCTTTAACAGATAAAAGCTCAATGCTGTAGCTGTACTTTACAACAAAATAAACATTGCGAGGCCATTAAAGTATCCTAGGATGATCCAGGTTGATGATGGAAAAGAGTTTAAAGGCTCTGTAAACCAACTGTTTTTAAAACATCATGTTACAGTTAAGAGAGGGATTCCAGGCAACCATCGATCACAACCCAAGTAGAAACTTTAATAAGAATCTAGCTGAACGTCTGTTTACTTATCAATATCACAGAGAAATTATGGACAGAACGCGCACACAGAATGGGTTAGGAGATTGCCAGCAGGGCTTACGTGCCATGAACAATGAAGAATTTAAAGCAACAGGCCTTAAACCAGTAAACGCAATCAAATTTAAAAAAATAGCATTTTCTGAAGACGTCCCAAAGGGAATCAAAAAATCTTGCCGTTTGGACTAAAAGTAAGATTTTTTGTATGCTCTGGAGAGCAGAAGGTGATGTTAGGGAAATTTGGCCACAGATCTATATGGAGCATAGATGTATATGAAGTTGAGCGAATCATGAAAACAACCCCTCCTGTATATTATTTAAGAGAGGGCTTTCTCTTCTAAAAAACCTGCCCCTAAAAATCGTTTGTTCGTGAAGAGCTGCAAATTGTCCCGCCAACCCCAGTGAGTTACAAAAAAAAATAGTATTTTCTAAACTTATAATTTATTTTTTTGCTATAATTTTTTGATTGTTTGTGCAAGAATATAGATTGCTCCATAGCACCCACAATAAAACCAATTTGCTATTTTCTGTTCTTCTGATGGTTCATAAAAGTCAGACAGTTCTGGCGGCGGCGATGTTAGAAACTTCTTCCTGTCACTAAGTACTACTCATTCATTCCCTCATCAACGTCTGTAAATGTGTGCTCTGCATGACCCTTTTCCCCTTAACTTTTTATTAATAAAGTCTAAGTGGGCAATCCTCCTTTTCTCGTAAGCGTCTCTTGCCTTAGCTAAATTTTTCCATTGCCTTGTTATGACGTTCTCTTTCTTCATGGACCGCAATTTATAAACATATAATTGCTTCCAGAGAAGGCCAAGGCATTAACAATGCTCCTCCTACCATCATAACTACTCCCGCCATCTTTTTTATAAATCAATATTTTCTAGTTTAATCTTTCTATGAACTAATATTTTCTGGGATAATCCCCTGTGCAACAAGAAAGTCTTTTGACGAAATTTCCCTGCAGTAATTACAACTAATAACCTTAACAATATCCTCAACTTTGTAACCTTCCTAGGTCAGGGCTTCATTTTAAACATGTTTTTGCTAACACGCTATAGCTATACTAAGGCGTAATTACTGCAGAGTGGTAAATCGTATTGATAATCTTTTTTTCACTCATCTTTTTATTAACTAAAAAAATAATGAAAATAATCATAATACGAAAGGCTGTCTATGTGCTTTTTAATCAAATAATCTTTTGTTGTTTAAAGTTAAAAATAAGGTTGAACTAGTTTTGGCGAATCTTCTATCTTTCCCATGTTGGGCGGTTTTATTCCTAACAAACATTTTCAAGGGGTTTGAATAAACTATCACACCCAACGATAGGCACTGCATAATTAACCAACGTTAACTCATGGTTTTTAAAAGTATTATATTATTTTTTATTGCTTTTTAAAATGGATTGTGCCCGAACTATTAAAGTGTGAGGGGCAAGCAGACTACTCCGTAGATAACTGCCATAAAGAAAGATTATACTCTCTAGCTGCGTGTGGAAAAACTAAACAGTATTTAGGTGTTGAACTAAGTATTAAAACAGATTCAACAACTGTTTAATTCAGTAATTGAGAAGTACTACGCTAGGTACGAAGCACAGCTAGGGTCAAAAATGGTTAGATCAGTGGGTCAGACAATGATTAGTTTATATGCTAAGTTAGTAAGTAAGATGGCGCCGGTTGATTCAGAAGAAGATTTAAAATATGACTTATCACAAGATCCGGTTTTAAAGAAGTCCATAGAAACTCTTGCATGTGACATGTATTACAAATTTGGTACTATGTTATGCCCATTCATCATGGGATTAATTACTTTTAATCATATTAATTTTGACCCAAATTAAATTTAATGCAAAAAAAAAATGAGCGATCAGGAGAAGAAGACGCCACAGGACAATCCGCAGGACAGGCCTCAGGATCAGTGAATGTACCACAAATGAATGTGCCGCAAGTGAGTAATGTTACTAAAACTAAAAATCCTGGACGTATTGAGGCTGGGCGTAAACTAGCCGAATGGAACAGATGAGAAAAGCAAACCAGTCAACAAAAAAAAAATTTATCAGATAGTAATACAGCATCACCACTAACAACAACATCCCAATTAACAACAACACAATCGTTTGTTGGCATCCGTTAGTCTCGGGGGGACGATGGATTTGCCCCCTTTGCGAATGTTTCAGTTGGTCATACAGCATCTGCTGTGGTTTGTATGACCCACATGGGAGAGGCAGTCTCTGCTGCATTTGATGCAGTTGAAGGCCGAGTCAGCTGCTGGCAGCACTGCTTGTTCTTTCTCTGTGCGCGCTTGTCATCGGCAAGCTTCCGGAGCTTCTCTTCGCCAGCTTCCAGCCAGTGTTCACAGTGTGTCTCCAGCTGGATCTGTCCGAGCAAGCTCTTCCCAGGTGTTGGTGTCGATGTCGAGAGCCTTCAGGTCGCGCTTGCAAACATCCTTGAAGCGGAGTTGCGGTCTTCCAGTTGTTCTTTTGCCAGAGGCTAGCTCTGCGTACGAATGTCTTTGGGGACCCTGCCGTCGTCATTCGACGCACATGACCAAGCCACTGAGGCGACGCTGACGGAGAAGAGTGGTCATGCTGGGAATCTTTGCACGCTCAAGCACAACGTTGTTTGCACGCGGTCACTCCATGTGATCCCAAGTATGCGCCGGAGACAGCGCATGTGGAAGGCACTTAGCCTCTTCTCTTGTGAGGCATACAGGGTCCAGGATTCGCTGGCGTACAGGAGAGTGCTTAGCACACAGGCTCGATACAACAGCAATCTTGGTGTTCAATGTTAACATGCTGTTGTTCCACACTCTCTGAGATAGTTGGCCAGGTGGTAGAGGCCTTGCCAATTCCTTCTGTTGATCTCCGTATCCAGAGAGAGGTTGTCGGTGATGGGGGAAACCCGAGGTACGTGAACTGGTTAACAGCTCTAATTTCATGGTTGTTGATGGTTGATGCGGGGTTGTTCAGCATCCTGAGCCATCACATTCGCTTCTTAAAGCTTATTGTCAGGCCAAACTCATCACAAGCTTTTGCAAAGCAGCCATCAGACTCTGAACTCTGCTTCGTGTGGGTGGCCAGAGCAGCGTCATCTGCAAACAGCATGTCTCTGATGGTCACTACCCGTACTTTGCTCTTTGCCTTCAGCCGGCCAGGTTGAACAGTCGGCCATCTGATCGGGTGTGAAGGTAGACACCCTCAATTGATGTCCCAAAGGCGTGCTTCAGCAGGACAGCGAAGAAGATGCCGAAGAGGGTGGGAGCGAGGACAAAAGCCCTGTTTGACTCCACTGCGTTTGTTGAAGGCATCTGATGTCGAGCCATCGTACTGCACTGTGCCTTTCATGTCGTCGTGGAAAGACTGGATCACACTCAAAAGTCTTGGTGGGCAGCCTATCTTCGCTAGGACGTTGAAGAGTCCGTCTCTGCTGACAAGATCAAATGCCTTGGTCAGGTCAATGAAGGCCAGAAAGAGGGCTTGTGCTGCTCTCTGCATTTCTCTTGCAGCTGTCTGATGGAGAAGGGCCATGTCGATGGTTGATCTCTCCGAGCGGAAACCGCACTGCGACTTCTGGGTACACTCTGTCAGCGAGCCTCTGCAGCCCGTTCAGGACGATCTTGCAAATCTTTGCCTACAAGCTCAGGAGAGATATTCCTCTGTAGTTTATTGCAGTCACTTTTGTCGCCTTTTGTTCTTGTATAATGTGACAATATTGCATCTCTCATGTCTTGAGGTACTGCTCCTTCCTCCCAGCACTGACAAGAAGGTTGTGCAGATGTTCGAGCGTGCACTGCCGCCACACTTGATGATTTCTGGTGGTTATGCCATCCTTCCTGGTGCTTTTCCTGAGGACAGGCTCATAATTGCTTTTTCAGTTCTGCCAGAGTGGGTTTCTCATCCAGTTCCGCCATGAGGGGAGGCTTTCATCGCTCAAGGGCCTCTCGGTGACGTGGTTCTGTTTGGGAGTACAATTCGGAATAATGTTCCACCCATCGCTCCATCTACTTGTCCTTGTCCTGGATGGTCTCCGCCCGTGGCAGACTTCAGTGGAGCTGTAGTCTTTTTGGTGGGGCCCATTGCTTTTTTGATGCCGTCATACATGCCCCTTTATGTTTCCAGTATCAGCCGTATCTGGATGCTTTGACATAGCTGAGCCAGTAACGTTTGCGCACTGCCTTGCTAATCTCTGTACTTTGCTCTTTGCGGATCTGTACACCTGCAGGGTTCTCTGGTGGGGGATCGCTTGTATTCCAGGTAGGCGCTGCGGCGTTCTCTGTGGCTGGAGTGGTGTGGAGGGGTTGGCCTCAAACCAGTCGTTGTTCTTGGTCTGCTTTTTTCCGAAAATCTTCATGGCAGTGCTGTGTACTGTTTCTCTGATGTGGTCCCATCTCTCATGGGCTGAGCCACCAGGAGGATCTGAGTCGAACATCTCGGAGAGGGCTTGGGTAAATTCCGCCGCCTTGTCAGGATGTGGGGGTCTTGTTCACATCGATGCGAGGTTTGCCTGCAGGCCTAGAGCGATGTATCTTCTTAGGCTGGAGCTTGATCTTGCCAGCACACCAGCGAGTGATCGGTGTCACAGTCGGCGCTGTGGGAAGGTGCGAGTAAAAAGGACACACCTCAAAGGGAGACCGCCTGATTATAATCAGGGCTAGCTGGTGCCAGTGCTTGGGGCGAGGGTGTCTCCATGACACTTTCTGCTGGGGCTTTGTCTGGAAGAAGGAGTTGGTGATGCTGAGGTCGTGGTATGAGCACATCTCCAGGAGTCGCTGCCCATTTTCATTCATCTTTCCCACACCAAACTTTCCAAGACAGGAGGGCCAGGAGTCATGGTTTAGCGCCCACTCTGGCATTGAAAGTCACCAGCAGTAACAGTTGCTCGTCTTTGGGGATCCTCTGGTAAGTGAGTCAAGCTGATCGTAGAACTCGTCCTTTGTTTCCTGGTGGCGCTGAGTGTTGGCGCATAGACGCTGATAGGTTAAAGGGACCAGTGGTGGTGTTGAGGCGGAGTGACAGCGTCTTTCAGTTCCTTGTTGCAGGGTTCTATCATCCCTAGCAAAGAGTTCCGGGACAGCAAATCCGACGCCATATTCTCTGGTGGCTTCAGCGCTCTTCCCTTGCCAGAAAAAACGTAAAATCCTTTTTTCGGAGGGTTCCAGAGTCAGCAAGCCTTGTCTCTTGGCGTGTGGCGGATGTCGACCTGGAGTCTCACAAGTTCGTCGTTGATGACGGAGGTCTTTCGAGCCCTCGCTAATAGTCTGGAGGTCGTCTGACAATCCAGGAGTCATTGTCCTTACATTCCAGGTGCCAAGCTTGAGAGCTGGAGTTTTTTTGTTAATTTTGATTTTCCCTTGCTTTTGCCTGGTGCCCGTAATTTCAGTCCGCTTGTCAGATACTTCCGTACCCTGAGCCCTACGCACCCAGTAAGGCAGGCGAACTGTGGCGGGGACAGCAAACCCCCTGGCTGGGGGCTGCCCAGCTTGAGGCGGGCGGTAGCTGTCCAATGAGATGATGATCTTCCCACCGACGGAAACAACCCCTGGCGCCCGCTCTACGCCAACGAGCGGATGGCTTAAACCGGTAAAACTGCTGCTTCCCCTGTTGTTTCGACGCTTTGCAGCGAAGCTGAAGTGTCCTCTTCAGGGCGCAAGCTGGGCAAGTTGGTATGGAGAATCAGCTGTTGCCCATGCAGCAGATTCCCCCCCTCCACACAGCTGATGGATCCAAGGGAAAGGCAGAGCCGATACAACTTGGCACCAGCGGCGTCGCAGGAGTTGCCGGGATGACGTTGAAGACAAGGTCAGGCCGCCTTGGGGACTCCGGCTCCGGATTTTTCCTCAGGGTTGACTCCCGAAGCCTTTCCCATGAGTGGGTATAGCCGCAAGGCAGCGGAGTCACAACACAATCACAAACAAACGATAAGATGTATTATTATGTATTGGAGCTGTTGTTGTTGGTGGGGGAGTGTTAGCATACAAATGTCTAACGCCATACTTAGCAGCAAAGTCACAAGCCCCACAGTAAAAGAAGAAGAGTCAGCTTCTGCGAAAAAAGAGCAACCTCCTGCTGTAGACCCATTTTCTATGGAATAGTTTTTAAGAACTAGATAAAGTACAAGTTAAGAACTAAATAAAGTACAAGTTAAGAACTAAATAAAGTACAAGTTAAGTTAGTTATAGAAAGTACTTTTTAAGTTAAGTGCAAGTGAATTACAAGTAAAGTGTAAGTAAATTATAAGTTCTTAAATAAGTACTAGTTAGGTTCTTAAATAAGTACTAGTTAGGTTCTTAAATAAGTACTAGTTAGGTTTTTAAGTTAAGTTCTTGTTAGGTTCTTAAGTTAAGTACTAGTTAAGTCAGTCAAGTTAATCTTTTAAAGTTCTCCAATGCCCTACAGCATATGAAAACTCAGGACTAACGTAAGTTCTCTTGTTATGTTAGAGACTAGTGATTTCTTGTTAACAGAAGTTTGTGTTTACTTGATGAAGAGTAGAGCGCAGATTAACATTTGTGTGATAAAATACTTTGTTCTCAAAGAGAGCTTGCTTGTAGTTGTCGTGAGATATATTTTTTTTTGACAACTTCTTTACTTATGCCTTTAGTCTTCTTCATTACAGAAGTCTGGCTGGCAACGCTATACATCTTTGACCGCAACCCAACATATTCTTTGATAACTGTCCCATTAAGTTCATCCTTCATCTTTCCAATTACTTTCTTGCTTACAGTTGAATGTAAAGGACTGTCTTTTAAATAGTCGCATGTGTCGTACCACCATCAGTTCCTTTAGCTACTTCTGTTTCTAAGTCCTTATAGAAATCTTGTGTGGGAACGTCTAAAATAAAAGAGTCAGTGTCTGTGTAAAAGACTCTTGCTTCTGGGTACAGTGGTTTAAAGTAGTCGTACAGAAATTCTAACATCAATAACTTTGACAACTCTAATACGGTGAAGCCGATAAACACTGGCTTGTCCAACTTAACATCCTTTTTCTTCATCATAATGCCAAACAAGCTGTCGTTAAATCTTCTAAAGTCTTGATAGTTAGGCTTAGAGGCAAACTTAATTGCTTGTTTTTTCTTTTGTAACTAATTTTACATCTTTACGTTTGTGTGGATTTTTCATCGTTTTGCCAAAGCAGCTGTTGTTCATCAGTTTAAAGAAGTCTTTTTCTGAAGCGTTAGTGGCTTGGGTTCTAAGATCAGTATTCTTCTTAATGTATGGTCTCATAAAGGGCTCTTGATCACAGATAATTATTCTGTGAACAGCTGTCAGTTTCAGTCCGTGTCTTAAGTAAAACTGTAGGAGTCTGTAATGACACACATACTTAGTTTTGTTCCTAAGATTGGGAACAAGTTTAGGAGGTTCGATAGGACTCATCTTTAATCTTTCTGCGGCTAGGGGGTAATCGTTGTGGAGATCGTGTAATTCTTTAGGATATTCTAAGTCTACTTCCAAGATTAGTCCTGCTGGATTATCGGGCGTAAGCTGTGACAACATACTTAACACAGTGTTAACATCATGAGGTCCTTTTAGCATTTTAAAGTTACGTAATGGAAGCGGTTGACTCATGGCCCATCCATACAGATTGTTAGCGTCTAAGTACATTAGATAGTTGGATGGTTTAGTGGGGTCATAATCATCTAAATATTTGTTGTTAGCTTTGCCGTAAGGATGCGAGGCCATGCTAATACCTCCCCTCAGCCCGTCTTCAATCATCTGGAGTGTGGGTAGATCAGATATTAAGTCAATCTGAATGTTTGTATACTTTAAGAAAGCATCCAAGAAAGACCGGGTGCAGAGATGTAATGTGATGAGTCTAAGCTGTAATATTTCAAAATGGAGCGACTGAAGGCGGCGAACGAAGCAAGATCAGGAATAGAGTTTTAAAAACTTACCCGCCAATGACATTGACCCAACCAAAGCACAAGACAAGACACGATGCATTTCAACCACTTGGGTCTTCATCAGGCGAAAAAATAAATCACATTTAACTGTGGGACAGTACAAACTACGAAAAACAAAAAGGGGAAAGAAAAATGACTTATCTGTAATTCTTCATGAAGGCGGAAATGACATGAGGCCAGGGGGATTATGGGAGAGGAAAAAAGAGGGGGGGGGGGGGGGGGTTGCGGGAGGTGGGTGGTGTTAGTAGGGTGTGTGCAGATTGGATGCGTAGATCCCCTTTTTGGGAGGGTGGTGGGGTGGTGTAATGAGGAAAAAAAAAAAAAAGGAGGGGGGTGGTGGTGGTGGGTGGGGGGGGGTTTAAGGGGAAGGTAAAACCCAAAAAATATTAAGTTAGAAAAAAAAAAAAAAAAGATGGAGGGTTTGCTGTTTAACTATGTATGAAGTGAGTGAAGGGATGTGGTGGGGTGTATTAAGTGTGTGGTATGTGTGTGGTATGTGTGTGTTTTGGTAGGGGATATTGCCAACTGATGTGGAAAAGGTGGGTATGTGTGTTTGGTTATTTTTGGTTTGATGCCGGGGTTTTGTGTGCCCAGTTTGGAAAAAGTGGGATTCTTTAGTTGTGCGTTAAAGCTGTCCTCTGTGACTGCCAGAGTGCCATAATTTGACTGGTCGAGTTGTGTTGGGTGTGGTTGAAGTGTAGGGGGAGGGGTTTTGGGGCGGTGGTGGGGATACGCCGATGTTCAGCGATGCGTGTTTAAAGTGGCGTGACTTTTCCCCCTTGTAGATCTTGCCACACGTGGCAGGGATGGCATATATAATGTTGGGCTTGACATGAAAATGTGCGTTTGATGTGAAGGATTTTTGGGGCCCTGTAAGAGGTGTTGGGTTTGTGGGGGGAGATTTTGGTTGGGTTTGGAGCAGGGGTGATACCTGGGGGTGGCTGTGGTTCTTTTTCAAACTGGATCGCACGAGGGGTTTTGAGGTTTTGTCCGTTTAAATGTGTCATGGGTTTGGTATGGAAAGGGGGTTTTGTGGTTAGTTAATGTGCCAAATTGGTTTGAGGACCCTACAGAGGGGGGGTGTGCGGGTGGGAGGAGGTAGGTTTGGGGTTGTCTGTCTTTTTGGATGTGGGTGCCCAGAGCAGTGTTCGGGTAAGTTGGTGCGGCGGATGCGCATTGATGATGGAATGGGGTATCCGCGGTTGGGTTAAAGAATTGTGCATTTTGGTGTTTGTGTAGTGAAGTCTTCCTGCTGGGCAGAGTCCGGAGACGGAAAAAATTGTGGTATGGGATGCGTCTTTAGTTGTGGGGTTGGGGGAGGATGAGTGTTGGTATGCTGTGCGTGGGGGTTTGGAAATGGGGTTTTGATTTCCCCTTCTTCTAGGGGTGGTGATGTTAGGAAGTTGACCGATGCAAAAATGGTGAGGAAAGGGGATAGATGGAGGGAAGGTTGGGAAAAAGTTGAGGAATTTGAGGGGTCTTGTTTTGGTAGTGTGGCCCCCGTCCATCCGTATATTTTTTTACAGTCGGTGGGGGGCCCGTGTTGTTTTGAGTAGGCGGTGTTCAAGGTCCCAAAAGAGGCAAGCTAGGCTGGTCCCATTTTGGTACCCAGGGCAACACCACAAATTTGTGAGAATGCTGTTTCCAAACATTGTTTGGACACCCAGCACCCAACCAAGACGCCCGCCCCACAGCCCCCCTCCTCTACCACCGCACACCTTCCCATCTGTAGGATCCTAAATCCAATTGGCACTTTTAAAAAATAACCCCCAAACCCCGCCTTCATCAAACCCATGAACTTTTAAAAACGTGCAAAAACCCCAAAGACCCCCTGTGCGATCCAGTTTAAAACAGAACCCAAGTACACCACCAGGTACTCCCCCTGCTCCAAACCCAACTGCAAAAATTGCCCTTCACCAAACGACACTTTCTACAGGGCCCCAAAACCCCTTCACAGTCAAACGCACATTTTCTTTTGTCGGGCCCGCAACATTATAATTGCCATCACTGCAGCTGGTGGCAAGATCTACATGGGGAAAAACGTCACGCACACTTGAAACGCTCGTGTTTTTTTGGGCGGAATCCGCCCCCACGACCCAAACCGTCGCCCTACATTTCAACCACCCAACACAATCCCATGTCAAAGTTATGGCACTTGGCAGTCCAAGGTGCGCTTTGAACGCACAACTCAAGACCCCATCTCATTTAAAAATGGGCCCAACTACCCCCCCCAAGGCTCAATATCCAAAAATAACCAAAACCAAACCACCTCCACATCAGTTGGCAATCCCCCTCCCAACCCAAACACAAAAAACCCCCAACCCCACTTACATACACCACCCCAATCCTTTCACTCACTTCATCATTTGTTACAGCACCCCCTTTATCTAATTTAAATTTTTGTTTTGACCCTTTCCCCTTTAAAATCCCCCACACCACACACACCTTTTTCTCCCCCTTTTTTTTTTTTTTTTTTTTTTTTTTCCACATTATCACCCACCATTACCACAACCATAAAAAGATATCTACCCCCCTAAAAAAACTAGCCACAACCCTATCATATCCCCCAAAAACCCCCCCTGACGAAACCCCCCCCCCCCTGTTTCCTTTTTCCCCTAAACCCCCCTGGCCTATGTCATTTCCGCTCATGAGAATTCGAAAAGTCATTTTTTTCCCCTTTTTTGTTTTTCGTAGTTTGTCGTCCACTGTTAAATGTGATTTTTTTTCGCTGATGAAGCCCCAAGGGGTTTGAAATGCATCGTGTTTGTTTGGTTTGTTTGTCAAAGTCTTGGCGGTAAGTTCTAAAAAATCTATTTCCGATCTTGCTTTGTTCGCCGCCTTCAGTCGCTTTTTGAAATTTTCTGAGCTTCATATGATGATACCCTTTGTGTGTTGTATCCCCGTTGTCTTTCACACTCTAATTTACGCAGTCCCTGTTTGAACTTTGTCGTCACGTCCCCCGTTTTAGATATCTTTGGGCACGCGACACCTTTGTTTTGTTGCATTTAGCTGTTTTAACCTTTTTTTGTGTGTGTGTACCTTCAACCCCGAACCTTTTTTGGTTGTATTTTACGTCACGTTTCGACCCCCCACCATGTACTTTTTGAAAGTGACTACCCCTTTCACCCCTGCCCCATTTGATTTTTTTTTTGTTTTATTCCCACTGTCCCCCCTTCCCTTCTCCTCACCCCCACTTCCAACTACACACTTTCAATCGTCATTTTGCTTTTTTGATCCCCACTCGTCTCGTTCCCTACTGCCAACAAAACCTAAAACCCAAAACCAATGCCAATGCCAAAAATTTTTTCCCCCTCCCCTGCCGTTTTGCAGGTCCCTTCAGTTTTACCAAACCCCCTCCAACATTCGCATGGTATGCCAAAACACGTTTCAGAAAAAACCAATCGATCCATTTCCACTTTCTTAAACAATGTCTTAACTAAAATACACCCTGGTTTCACTTTCCCCCACCCTTCCCCAACCCCCAAACACCCCCTTCATCATACCCCCGAAAAAATTCTCTTCCGGGGCCCGTCGTAAAAATATGTTGGCCAAAATAAAAAAACTCAGTTTCACCTGAAATTCCCCCAACCTTCTCCAAAATTTTAAACAACAAAAACAATCATCATGCCCCCAGCACCTGCCCCCCCAAACCGAAATACCTACACACAACCAACTTTTAAAACCCTGAACCAGACCAAAAAAAAACAAACTTTCACAAATTCCAAAAAGACAAACAACTCTCGCCCGGCCCTTTGCCCTTTCCAAACCCCCCAACCTGACCCCATCCACATCTGATCACCACCACCCTTTGTTTCCCGCATCCGACAACCCCCCCCTCTTGACGATGAAAAACAGTTTAACAAAAGGATGAAATTCCCCTACTCAACCCCCCACCCAACAACACCAGAACCCTTGGTGGGGAAAAATTTTTTTAGGAACTTCGTTGGTGGAGCACTTGAAAAAATACCCAGGCCCCCCACCCCAAAAATCCCAACCCTTTCCCCAACATTTCAAACCCCCCAAAGCTCGCCAACCCCCCTCAAACAAATCCAGTGAAGTTGAACTCTACATAAAAACATGCAAAATGGGACATCAGCCGGATCAAATCCAAACCGGGCCCGGGACACTGCAAACCTTTCAAAAAAACCAACAAAAAGCCCTCAAATCACTACGAGAACGACAGGACATTGTCATCAAACCAGCAGACAAGGGTGGGTGCAGTGGTTAGTTTGGGACAAAAACCCCTATATATAGCAGAAGCACAAAAACAACTGTCCAACACAAATTTCTACACCCACTCACAACATCCCCCCTCCCTCAACACCAGAAATCATTGCTAACTCAATCAAAGAAGAAATCAGATTCAACATCTACCCACTCAGCCAAAACTCCTCATTATGACAGACACCAACGCCACCTTCTACCTACTCCCAAAAATACACAAAATGAAACACCTGGCAGCCCATTGTTTCAGCCTGCAGCTGCCCCACTGAACAATTTTCGAAAATACCTAGACTTCCTCCTTCAACCCATAGTACAAAGCCTCCCCACATACCTCAAAGACACAACCCACACACTCAACTGATTAATGGGCACAACCCCCGACCCCGCTTTTAACCCAGCCTCCTCTTCACACTTGACGTGGTGTTCACTCTACCACTTCCATCCCCCACACTGATGGACTAAGGGCCCCCACATTTTTCCTTGAACAAAGGGCCCCCCCCAAACCCCCCAACAACCCCCCCCACCACCACTTGGTCGGGACTCGCTGAATTAGTCCTCACCCTGAACACATTTCAATTCAACAAGCACACATTCTCACAAATTAGTGGTGTTGCCATGGGTACCAAAATGGGACCACCCTATGCTTGCCTCTTCATGGGGACACTTGGAACACCGCCTACTAAAAATTACACAGGCCCCACACCTGACATGTACAAAAGGTATATCGATGATGGACGGGGAGCCAATCTATGCCAAAACAAGACCCCCTCAACTTCCTCAACTTTGCCAGACCTTCCATCCATCTATCGACTTACCTACACCTTTTCGCAGTCGGTACAATTCCTAGACTCACATCCCCCTAGAAGAAGGCCTACTAAAAACCTCCATTTTCTACAAAACCCACCGACGCACATGCATACTAGACTACTCATCCTCCACAACCCACACACTAAGACGGCATCCATATACAATTTCTCCGTCTCCGCAGACTCTGCTCCAGCGAGGAAGACTTCATACAAAAAGCAGCAAAATGTCAAAATTCTTCCCCAAACCCGCGGATACCCCAGTTCTCATCAATGCAGCACTCCGCCGCACCTTTGCTGTCCAGAACATCTGCTCTGGACACCCAGCTCCAACCAAGCAGAAAAGACCCACAGCCTACCTCTCTCCACCCGCACACCCTCCCATCTGTAGGATCCTCAATCCAATTGGCACATTTACATAACCACAAAACCCGCTTCCATACCAAACCCTGATCACATTCAACGTGACAAAAACCTCAAAGACCTCCTCGTGCGATCCAGTTTGAACAGAACCACAGTACACCACCAGGTACTCCCCCCTGCCCCAAACCCCAACTGCAAAATCTGCCCCCCCCACCAAACCAGACACCATCTTACAGGGCCCCAAAACTCCTTCACAGTTTAAACGCACATTTCTGTCAGAGCCGCAACATTTTATGCCATCCTCCCAGCTGTGTGGCAAGATCTACATAGGGGAAACGTCACGCACACTTGAAACACGCATCGCTGAAAATCTGGCTGATATCCGCCACCACCGACCAAAAACCGTCGCCCTACACTTCAAACCCCAAACCCCAAAACAACATCGACCATGTCAAAGTTATGGCACTTGGGAGTCACAGAGTGACAGCTTTGAACGCACAACTCAAGAATCCCATCTCATTTCCAAACTGGGCCCACTACACCCCAAGGCATCAATATCCAACAATAACCAAACACACATACCCACCCCTTCCACATCAGTTGGCAATCCCCTTTCCAACACACACATACCCCAAAACTTTCACACACACTTACATACACCACCACACTCCTCTTCACTCACTTCATACAGTAGTTTCAGCAACCCCCCCATCTATCTTTAAACTTAATTTTGTTTGTCCTTCCCTTAAATCCCCCCCACACACCCCACCTTTTTCTCTCCCTTTTTTTTTCTTTTTTTTTTTCCATCATTATCTATCCACCCCTTACCCCCAACCCTCACAAAGATATCATACCCCTCCTAATAAACTAGACACAAACCTATCATATCACACACCACACCCTCCCCCGACGCAACCCCCCCCCCCCCCCCCCCCCCCCCCCCCCTGTTTTCCTCTCCCATAATCCCCTGGCCTCATGTCATTTCCGCCTTCATGGGAAAAATTACAGATAAGTCATTTTTTATTCCCTTTTTGTGTTTTCGTGTTTGTACTGTCCCACATGTTAAATGTGATTTTTTTTTCGCCTGATGAAGACCCAAGTGGTTGAAATGCATCGTGTCTGGGCTTGTGCTTTGTTTTTCAATGTCATTGGGGGTAAGTTCTAAAACTCTATTCCTGATCTAAGCTGAATGTTTCATGCATGTAGTTCTGTAATTCTGAAAGACGTCTGCCAATAAACACACGTAGCCATCAAGTATTTATCATGATAATCGCCCATTGTATGACAGTGTAATTCTGCCCCGGCTTTTGAGCGTATTCATAGTCAGAGTCGGTTTTTTGTCCTTTCCTCTAAGCTTAGAAAAGAAAGCCCCTTTAGGAGGAAGTGAGTCTTCGTCAAAACTTTCCCACGAGTCCATGTATTCATAGGGGTAAACTCCTTTACGCACTAAAGATGGATCAAAGTATTGTTCAGTGATTGGAAAGTCTTGTAGAGATCCTGCTAATTTATCTAAACTCCCCATCAGATGTTGGGCTGAGTCATAAAAGAATAAAGGGTCAAGAGTAAAAGTCATGTACTTTTCTGAAGATTGTGCAATGCAGGTAACCCTCTTATATTCAGAAGTCACTGCTTGCATGATAAAATGAGAATCGTAACCTCGTAAGTTATGAAAGAAGATAGGCAGTTTCCATTTTTTTTGGTCAACCTTAAGTTGAAGATTACAATTGTTGTGCGCGGCCCCTCTGAACTTTCCAGTAATGTGATCGTGGTCTCTTACTGCGTCGCCTAATAATTCTCTGTTACATATCCAGCAGTGTCTAGATGAGGCATAACGTTCTTGATCTTCAGGAGTCATAACAATGTCTGAAAGATTTAGTTGGTTGGATAACTGATTGCGAAGTTGTTTCATCTGCTCTAAAAGTCTACTAGCTGCATTGGGGCTTCTATAAATCTCTGGACGTGTGTGTACCCCGTCTGACCTAAAAACAATAAACGCATAAGAACAGATCTGATGGTGGGTTAATAAGGTTGTTTTTTGTTCTTGCTGTTGTGGGCCATAGTACTGTGGTAAGATTGATTCAAAGTCAACATAAACCACGTATCGACTCATCTGCATTTTGTGTACATTTTTAAAACTAACTTTAGACCCTAGTTTAGGTGTGAGGAGTTTGGTTTCACAGTCTACAAAACTTTTACAATGAGTTCTATGACTGGCAGCTGCTTCTATAGTTGGGATTCTAACCAAACACCTTCTACAAAGCCCTTGTTTAGCATGATCCTTTGATGTAAAACCATAAGTCTGCTTATTGTTCTGATTAATACATAATGACTCTTTGTACTATCTGCAAACAGTATCAAGTCTACATGTTTGTTAAGCGGTTCGCCTAAAGTGGGAGCGTTGGGAGAAACCCTTATAGGCACTAGATCAGCTTCTACAGACCATGTGTATACGTTTACAGTGATTGGTTTGTTTTGTTCTTCAAACTGAGATATACTGTTTATATCACTGGAAAGGTTATGTTATCAAAGTTCAGCTCTTGTTTGTATGCTTCATAATTAGATACTCTTTCTGCGTTCTTTATAACGGGGTGTAAATGCGCTAAAACGCACCACATAAAAACACATGTTGTCAGGATTTTTTATGTTTAAGACTGCTCGTTTTAAAACTAACTCTTTGGGGAGAAGAAGGTGAGAATTGCCTACTATAGGATAGAACTTTGTTTGTCTCAATTTAATTTCAAGGATGTTCCTTCAGACCAACCAGAACCGCGCAATTTTGCTTCTTCACTTGCATGATTAAACTGTGTAAACATGTAGTCAGCCCAGTCAGTGTTAAAGTCGTGATAACTGATTACTTCTTTCTGCCTTGTTGAAACCCAGACTGCATGTTAGTATCATCAGGCGTTATATAATCAATCAGAACAGCCAACAACACTTTTACTGGCGGTTCGCGTTGAAGAGACTCTGGAATTTTAGAGATAGCATGTGCCACGCTTTCATGAACGTTCGAGGGGTTAATGATGTCCATGTCTACTTCGCTAAACATATTGATTAATTGTTTGTCACTACCTTTCGCCAGTCCGCTGGCTGGCAGTTTTTCAAACTCAGACGCGTTTGTGAGGCTCATTTTTTAACTCAAAATATTTACGTAAATAAAAAAAATAAATGTATATAAAAGTAAGTAAAAACCGCTTTTTTATGCTTCAACTAAGCGTTGCAACACATCAAGACATGTTAACTGTACAATAACACCCGCCAATATTATTTTAGCTTTTTCTGAATCACTACAGTCAATGTTCATCACTTTGATTGCTTCGTTAAATAGTTCACTATGATCTTTTATTATATTGTTTACATCATTCTCAAAACCAGATTCACTCAAATCAATGTTTAACGCTTTAACTTCATCGTCCACACATAATCAATAACAACGCTTATGGCGCACAACACCACACGAACACACACACACACACACACACACACACACACACACACACACACCACACACACACACACACACACACACACACACACACACACACACACACACACACACACACACACACACACAACGCCGACACAGAGGCACACGTGAACACAGCAACACATGCTAGCAGCAAAGGCGAAAAATCAATAACTTGCCCAGCTTCTACCGAGTCAATATTCTACGTAACGCTAACGCCATGCCCTTCACTCTGACTGCGATTGAGAATTAGAACTCATTGCCAAATTTTTTAAAGAAGATATTTCTTAAGTAAAGAAATCTATCTGCGCCTCCATTGCTCTTACTTTTTTTGTAAGATCCCGTAGTCCGTCCATGTCTAGCAAACTCGATTTTATTATCCTAATTTATATTTGCACATGAGCACTCACAAATGTTGTTTCGATTTCATCATGTTATTGTATTCACTAAGGGTAGCACATGCGTAGTCACAAATGTTGTGTCGATTTCATCATGTTAATGAGGTTGGCACATGAGTACTAGAAAAAGTTGTCACGGTACTTCCGTTTAACAAAATTTTCGCGAGTGAATTCACCGGAAGTCAAATTGTTTCTGAAAAATATTTTACAGGAAGAAGCGTGACCACTTTTTCTAGTACGCATGTCCGAAGAGCAGACGCTGACTCGGCCGGCTGAATTAGCAGACGACAGCTCTGAGCTTGCGATCAATATCACCGGCGGTGGGGGTAGCGGTAGTTGTTAATCAATAGGCGAGCTGGTGGGAACTGAATGACTAGCCTGCAGTTCTGCTGGTGTTCATCGTCTTGGGGTGGTTAGTCTGTAAACCATTTTTAACCCATTCATATTTTGGGTTTAGTCGATCGTGTGTTTGTTTTTCAATGTTCTGTTAATGTTTAATTGCATCAGTGTCTACCTGTCGTGAAGTAAAAGTCTTTCTCCACATCCTTTTGAAGTTCAATTTTCTGGCGTCTGTAATCATCACCATCAGCCATAAGCTTCTGAAATTCTTCGTCTGTAATATTTCCATCCAGTAATAATTTGCTTATTGTTAATCTCAATGAACAAAGTTTTGCTGATGCTAGGGCTACAATGGCAGTGTGCTTTTGTAATTTAGGAGTTATTTTTTTTAAAACAGCACTTACAATCATAGACACAGCGCCTAAACCTAAGCCAAGGCCTCCTAATGCTAAAGAGGCTGGCGCCCCGATCCCACTAGCTAAAACGGCAACACTAGATCCGGCACTTACGCTAGCTACAGCTGATGAACCAGTAATTACATAAGAAAGAGTATTTAAAGCTTTAGAATATTTTTTTTCTGGTAACTCTATACTTATCCAAGTCGCTTTCTATTTCCTTTTGAAGTTCAGTTATTTGCTTTAACCTAAACTGTTGAACCTCCATTTTTAAATAGATTATTTTTAAAGTTAATCTTATACATATCTTCTTATTAATCCTTGTGGCAGCACTTCATTAACAGAATAAAACGCAATAAAATCAACATACTTAATGAAAATAAAGTCAAGTACTGTTAGTTTGTCTTTGTCAACCATTATAGTAACCTTGTCAGATGATACAAGGGTGTTTATTTCATCCTCGTTTTTAGTAATTGCAATACTGAGTCTAAGAGGGGCGTCCAAGTTTTCAGCCTTTATTTGTATACCTCTGATTAACGTATGTTCTGGCAAACTAGTATCACCCTCCCTCGGAGTAATATATAAGCGAAAAAGCATCGTCATTTGTCTATGCAGTACTTGTAGCGTTGGGGTAAATTCTAAACCGACAGTGTCGCCCCCCACTTCAGCTAAGGACTTCTTTCTCTTTAGCATATATTCAGAACCCTGCCTAGTTATTTCAATATGTTTTTTTCTGTTGCATTCCTGGAACTAGGCTAACAAGAAAGGGGCCTGCATTTAAGCCTTTCTAAAATTGTTTTTCTTATCATAGTATACATTGGGGCTTCGTAGTTCAAACTTTAAATTCCAAGCAGTTTCAGGAAGCAACGCCCAAGCATTCTCTCTTTTATGAAGTTTGTATTCATATTTGCCAAAATCGTTTGCCCTTAAATTTCTTATCTCTTCTAGGGCAGGATATTGCTGTCGTTTTTTTGTCTTCAATTTCTGTTCGTTTGTAAACCCGTCATCTGTGTACTCAAATCCATACACATTTCCTGGCACTCCTATTAGATCAAACTCAGTTGTGTCTGCTAGGTCTTTTAGCTCTACTGCAGTGCATTTAGGAGCTAGCTCCGCTATTGGTTCTGGCCCCCGAGACATTCTTTTTATAATATGAAAAAAATAAAATAATAAATTGTTATAAACAAATCTACAATAAACAATCTACAAAAACAATCTACAATAAACAAACGTATTGAACTAGGGGGTCAGTCCGTAAGCATTAGCTTAGCATGCTTAGATGTTTCTACTGCTCTTTTATTTTTTTTTAGCTCATCTTTGTCCCTTATTATATAATTTTCACTTAAACATTCTTCAAAACTATCTTTGTCCTTAGTGTAAAATAATACAACTGATTTTAACTGCGATCGAAAGTCTTTTAAGACAGCATTGTATTTTTTTAGTTAAGAGCCACACAGAAACTAAGGCGTGGCGGCCACTAAAGGCTAGCTTGACAGAGCTTTTCTTTTTTTAACAATGTCTCGTTCAGCTGAACAGTCATCAACAGTGTTTCAGTTTCCTCAAATAGTTTATAGTAATTGTTCTAAACAGTCACTTAGCTTGTCGCTAGGATCAACTAAAAATATATTCTCGTCTGTCCAAATAAACTTCCTTTCTTTGTAAGACTTGTTGTGCTTAATGGTTGTGCAGAATATAACAATGTGCTCATAATGAACCTGTATTATTGTTTGTAACAAATCAAGTACGAAGACAGTTTTCCACACCCAGTAATCCCGCAGAAGAGAACAAGTGTGGATCTTTTGGCAGAAACTTCAAGCTATCCATCTGTTTTTATTAGAATATTTCTTCTGCATTTTAAAAATAGCCACGTCTTTTAGTCTGTTTTCTTCAATGTTTAACTGAGCATCACAAACCATAAAAACATGCATTTGTATTGGGGCGTTTCCGTCTGCTTTCTTGCGAATATTTATTTGTATACCATCTTGTCCTATCCTTTCTCCACTTCCAAACAATTGTTGTCAAATGTAGATTTCTAAAATCTCAGCCACAGTCCATATTTACTTATCAATTAGTCTTCGAGTCTTACATCATAAAGGCGAAGTTTTTTTTACATACACGATCAACTGCAGGATCTCTTTGCCTACCTCCGGCGAACAACTTTCTTATTTCATCAAAGTGTTGGTGAGGTAAAAGTCCGTGACCCGAATACAACTGATCAGGCGGCTTGCCATTTATTACACAGTCAACCTTCTCAATTTTTGGATTATAAAATGCTTCTGATTCTCTCTGAAAAGGAGTTGTTTCTTCAGTAAATAAGAACAAAATTCCTTTTAAAGACTTCAGAGACTGATTTAGATGTATGTTCCAAAGAGTGTCTCGCTTGTTTCTATTTTCTGTAATGGCGTGCATAACGTTTTCATAATAAATAACCGTTTTACTTTTATACTGGGTTAAGATTGTTCTAGCCAGTCCAGGGTTAGTAACAACATCAAACTCAAGAGAGATGTCACTAACCGAGTATTTAGCTGAAGGGTCTTCAGACAGAACGACAGAACCGCTAGGATTAAATGTCAGATGATAAGAAAGTTTTTCTTTTAGTGCGCCTTGGTAATATGGCATATCCGTCTTTAACAGCTCAAAATCTAGAGGGATGCAGAATCTGTTGCCAAATGCTTCTGCTACTGCCTCATCTTTAACATCATTCGTTGCATCCCCCGCTGAAAGCCTGTGCTTGAGGCCGTTTGGACTTTGTATTCCCTGATAAACTTTCTCTTTTCTTTCTTTTTTAGGCAGCCATAGGTCAGAATAGAGGGCAAAAATGTCTGCCTCGCCTAGTAAAATGACCTTTTTTCCCTCCAGTTTGATTACTATTTGATTAACGATAGCCTTACCTAAATTAGCAACAACAGTAGCATTAGGATCTGCCGATGTAATATCTATTTTGAATGATAGTTTAGCAGTGCCTGGCATTATAACATCGTCAGCGCCCAGATCAGGGAACTTGACTGTTAAATCTTGTCCAGACTGAACTGTTGATGGAGTATTTACACTAATTACAGTCTGCCTTATGCCTTTCACGCCATGGGGTTCCTTCTCTTTTCTGTATGGATCGAGGTCACAACCGTATGAGTTCATTTTTTATAAAACAAAAAAGAATATAAATAAAAAATATGGATGAAGATTTTGACCCGATTGATCCTGTTGAAGAAGAAGAAGATGAAACAGAACTAGGCCCTTCATTGCAAGAAGAGCTTGAAGGAGCAGCAGCAGGTCAAGTAGTATGGCTAGGCCAAATTCGATTGCTAGATAGAATTGAATCATTATATAGCCATATGGGCGAGAGCAGCCAGGAGCACTTAGGGTTTCTGATTTTTCAACAGATAAAAATGATCATTTGTATGTAAGAACCGGTAAAGGAAAGAGTGTACGGCTTACTTCAAAACCAGACCCAACTCAGTTTTTAAGCAGGGCTACAATTCTTAGAGATCTCCCCGTTGTTGACCAAAGGCAATTAAACTTTATTGACGATTAATTGATTATTTATTGATTATTTAAGGCCTGAGGCTGTTAGTCTTTTACAAAACTTGGGGCAAGAGTTGCCAACACAATCTGAAATACAAAACATACCTCTTCAAGAATTAAATCGAACAGCAGATGAACTAATAGCAGAAATTGAAACGAGTTTAAGTGAGGAAACACAGTTAAAAACAATTGAAGATTCCCCATTACCTATGCGTGAAATGCTGGGGCTTAATGAGGCTCTACGGACAATAAGGGGTGAACTAACAAACAATTTAGCAAAACTTGGCGAGTTGGATAGAGAGATAGAAGAAGAAAAAAATAAACTGGCTGATGCAGATGATAACAATTTAGGGCAAGAGGAAAAAGCTAGAATACAGCAGAAAATACAAGTTTTAATGTCAGAAAGGGCGGCCAGGTTAGAAGTTCTGTCCACTAACAGAGCGCAGCTAGCATCACAAACAAGCAGAATAAGAGAAACTATAAACAGAATACTTTATGAAAATACTACGCTAGCTGAAAGAATAATGACTCTGTTCAGAGAACAAGGGATTACAATAGTTAGCATATTAACGGCTGTTGGGTTTGCTATCTCTACACTCGTTTATGCTTTAACCAGCAGTGCGCCAACAGGGCCAGTAACGCCTCCAACGCCTCAACCTGGTAAAAGTTGGATTAGAAAACAATTGCATCATCTAGCAAACCTATTAAAGAAGTTAGCTGCCAAAGCACTTGATGCTCTGCCTGGCATAATAGGCAGTGTTGTTAGTTGGGTTTTGTCTACTATAGGTAAGGTAGCTGGTTATATGGCTGACCATCTGTGGACGTTAGGAGTGCTAGCTGCTGGATTAAGTTTTAGTGAAATAAAGTATGGCTAATCCAGTAAAAGTTAAAAATACAACGAGGGCTGTCTTTTCGCTAGTGTGACTGTCAGTGTGAGGCAGATCAACAGGTGGTGTGCTTTCTGGGGTGTTTTATAACTGGATCGCTTTCTGGCTGTGGACTGCTTTCTGGAGTGTTTATAACTGGATCGCTTTTTGGCTGTGGGCTGCTTTCTGGGGTGTTTATAACTGGAACGCTTTCTGGCTGTGGGCTGCTTTCTGGGGTGTTTATAACTGGAACGCTTCTGGCTGCGGGCTGCTTTCTGGGGTGTTTATAACTGGATCGCTTTCTTCAAGGCTAGGTACTTTTTTTTTTAAATGGATGGGGCGGGTCTTGTGTTTAAGCTTTGATTGTGTCCTAAGTTTTGGTCGTCTCCAGCTATAAGGATTTCATTATTATAATTCTGTATCATGCCAATCTGCAGTCTAAGGTCGGAGGGTAGCATGTATAATTCATGACCTACAACAAAGTCAACCTTTGACATAGCGTGTGCAAGAACGTCTTGATACCTTTGTATGCTGGCAGGCAAATCGACAGCAGAGTTAATAGCATCTTCTAAATTGGCTAAAAATTGTTTTCTGGCATCAAAGCCTGTAGACTGGTCTAGTATGCTAGACTTGGTCTGTGCTTGTGCTCCTAATAGACACCAAACGTATGTCCGTATGGAGTCATTAAGTCTTTGCACTCCTGGCATTGTTAGGCCTTTACTTTTATCTAAGATAAATGTTGCCCAAGCATTGGGGTGTTTTTGTTCTATGGATCCCAATCGAACTTGTGCGTTTGGTTGGAAAGAGGTGTGGCCGGCCCTTAGTCATAATTATATTCTCTTTTTGCACCCCACAAATACAATGTGCCTAACCATGATTGCGGTCTAACTTTTGTCTAAAGTCAGTTGAAGGATTAATGTTAAATTCGTTGCAGATTCTTTCATATGCATTATTGTCCATTGGGCTTTTAAATGGATTAAACGCGTTGTCCCTGGGGAGGGGCACTTGTAGTTCAGTTAGTATTCGTCTGTACTGGTAATATACATGAAAGTTATATACTGACTTTACTAAGAGATTGGGGTGGTTTAAATGGTTTGCATATGAAACGCCACAGCCAGTGGTTGCGCAGTAAATGGCAAAATTTAACTGATTCTGGAAAAAGGCCATAGGGTGGGATGACCATGCTGATGGCACTCTATCATTCTTTATTGGCGGATTTAAATATTTAGTTAGCGGGTTTACAAGTCTAACTTGGAAGCCATTATATTCATCTATTGCAATGGTTAGATTGCTGAAGTCTAAAGATTTGGGGTTATAAAACGCTCCTACATTGTAAGTGGCACTTTCGTTATATTTAATAGGCTCCATTTTTTATATTAATTTTTTAAATAGTTGTAAAAAGATGCACATCTATATAACCAAACAAAACGAGCGTGTGTTCTTAACGTATCCAATTGTCAATTGGCGCGGGAGTTGTAGGATTGCCCTTAAAGAAATTGGCTTTAAAGTTATGTGGGTTAACATATCTGAAGAAGCTCAAAATAACTGGATCAATATTAGTAACGAGGCGGGCAATCAAATAACTCATGTGCAAATAGCTGATGGTTATTACAACTTTTGTTCTTTAAAAGAAGTACTTAGCGAATATAGTATATTGTTAAAAATTAACGAGGCAAACCTCAGAATTACTATAAATTTTCCACAAAAGAAAGAAGAGTACACTTTTCCTAGGGGGCTTGCTCAAATTTTAGGCTTTCACAGCAGTGACAGAGCTTATAGATTTAGTACAAGAGAAGATGTTTATCAATTTGAAGGTAATAAACCTTCTGATTTTCTCGTAAACCCAATGTTGTATGTTCATTTACAACAGTTAAGAACAGATAATAATTTTTTTGATGGCTACCCGTCTACAGTTCTAAAGGTTTTGCCATCAACTAGGGCGGGATTTTGCGATTATTGTTTAATCTTAGTTGAAAAAAAACAGCGAATTTAAAGAATTAATTAATGGGCTATAAATTCATTGGATGTAAAAATAACTAATCAAGATGGAAAGCTGGTTGTTTGTTCTGATTTATTAATAGTGTTAGAAGTAGAAGAGCGTACTGTAAATAATTAGATTTTATGTACCTGGAGAGAATGTAAATATCTTTGTTCACGATCACCAAATCTTATCTAGCACGTAAGCCCCCGTTTTAATGTGTTGATTACATCAATTTTTGGCGGTTTTGGGGTGTTAATTTGTTTGTGAAACAGGTGTTATTTTGGCCAAAACTAATATGTGATGGACGTGATTTGTTTGTGAAAAGGGGGGTTTTCGTGCAAAATAAGATGGGTGAGCTTGAACGAAGATATTTACATTCTCTACATTTCTTAATTTTTCTAAGAGCAAACATTTCTTCCTCTTTGAAATCGGACGACTTAAATAATCATCCTCTCCTTCATTATGATCCAGTTGTGACCTGCTGTTAGGATCTACGTCTTTCGTTAGAAGTGACTCAAAATGTTCGTACCAGGTTTCAATACTGATGCTGTTCACTGGTTGTTTTCTTATTAATGAAATTCGATGTACATTCTTCAAATTCTTTCTGATTTTCCATAGATACAATTAGTCCCTGTCAGCAATGCGTTGTTAATTTGTTTCCTTTTAATCCTTTGCAAGTGTTCGTACTCGCGTCTTGCCTACAATAGAAATCACGATCTTTGTCGTCATGCGTACGATTAAATTTTCTTAATAATTGGGACTTTCTTTTTATTGTCATGACATTCAGCATCAAAACCAATCTTTTGATTTCGAATCATTTATTTCTTATTTCTTTCTTCATACACTGTGCTGCATCTGTGATGCAGGTGTTGAAAACATTCAACGCCTCATTTACATTGACACAATAACACTAACTGCATATCTGATTTTTTCTTGAATCTGTTGCATGGAAATATTACTCATAAACACATCAGCACGGTCTTCATTCCATACAAACCTTTCCAATGTAAAACTGTATTCAGAGGACTTATCTCCGAGTTGGCATTATCCCTGTTGTTAACTCAAATGAAATTCCACAGGCATATGATCCGAATCGAATCTCTCAGACACTCGTAACTCACATGAATCACATAATAATGCAATATAAATCACACGACATAACAAAGTAATCATTTACACTGCATCCATGGTCTGAAATGTACGTGTAGCAACCTTGACAGTCGCCGTGACACATACCATTAAGAATACACAAATCCAGTGCAGTACACATATTCAACATCATTTTGCCGTATTATTCAATACAGAATCCTCAGATAATCGATTAGCGTTGATTGGATGACTTGCATGTTGAAAATCGAAAGTACTTGATACTCCTTGACAATAATGTGAAATATTACCCGTTCTGCTGTTCAAATCCCCGCACAACAATACATATGCATCTTTGTAAACTAGTAAACAACTGGACAAATAGTCTTCCAATAATGCAATTCCATTTTCAGAGTCAAAATATGTATAATACGGGGAACCTTTGGAGGGCACATATGAGTATACATACAATACATCTTTGTCCACACCAAACAATGTTTTATTAATAATAAGTGCACCAAAAATATTAGATTTTATTTCGACTTGTTTGACATATGACGCATTACATATTCTTAACTAGACACATATTCCACAGATCGTCTCCCTTTAATCGTCAGTTTTATCGCAGGTAAACAAAACAATTTGTATGCAGAGAATACATCAGATTTAAATTCATCAGTAAATGTTTCTACTAAACAAATGAAATCGAAGGACCGAACAAAGTTAACAAAGTCATAGTCTTGTAATTTTGATAGTAAGCCATTGACATTCCAATGCAGGAAGGATAACGATCTACTTTTGTCATGTTTACGGCTAGTTACATCTTCCAAGCGCCTGTGTTCACAACGATCACTCACAGAAGCACACACAGAAGTTGAAACACACAGGGAGTCTTCGTCATCCAGGTAAACACTCTCACTGCCATCAACACCAAAATCACGTGCAAGTTGAGTGTCATTCTGGGCTGCACTGGACGGTGATACCGGTGTTGCTGTGGCAATGTTCCCTCACAGAAATCAATTTTATGTACATCAAAATAGGCCAGGCCGGTTTCCTATTTAAGTTCTACGAGCCTGTCACGAGCGTCGATGGAGAACTTCTTACCGTCAATCAAAAGGTAATTGTGCACCATTGTGGCTCTTTTCCCGTCTTGCTTAGCGCGTTTCAAGTGTGGAGTCAGCCTTCGACGAATGTCCCTGACCCCTTTTGAAAAGTCTTCTCCATATAAACACGTATGAACCTTTCAGCTTACCCTTAGCTTTAAGAATCTTCACCTTTTGCTTGTAAAAGGCACATCGGGCGATCACTGGGGAGTCAGGTCTGGAACTCAGTCGGTGCACATGATCAAACTCCACATCATCAGTCAGATCCAGCTTCTCCGTCAGAAGATCCTGCCCCAAGCCCTCACAGTCTACGTTGGTTTCGCCGGGGCAGACCGTAGAAAATCAGGTTGTTGCGCTTAGAACGGCCCTCAAGGTCGTCTATACGCCTCTCGCAATCTTCCAGCTTTTCACGCAGGTCGTTGTTGCTCTTCTGCAGATCTCCGTTGTCTTTCCGTAGCTCTGTCACCTTTCTTCAGCTCACTCATCTCACTGTGAAGGGTTCGCGTAGTCCTCCCTCAGATCATGGACTTCCTGCTTGACTGCGTCAGCTTGGCGTCCATCTGGTCGCTTCTCGAGTTCAGGGCAGCCATGATGTCACGGTTCGTGGGTTCGAGTTTACTTGGGCTTGGTCAGGGTCAGGTGTCATGGAAGAGTCTGTACTTGCACGGCGCACAGAGCCATCACGAGCCAGGCGGGACTGCCTCGTGGAGCTGGAGCTGGACGACTTTGGCCCGGGGTTCGTCTCCACGTCGCCGCATCGGAGCAGAAGGTCGTGAAGGAAAAAGGCGGTGAGGACCAAGCCTACCATGACACGGTGACACGAGTGCGTACGTTTAACACGCGCACCGTCATGGACATCTTAAACCTGGCTCTTCTTGCCATAAAACTAATAAAGATTGCGACGAATCCACCACACCGACCTCTGAAATCGAGGGCTGCCGATGGCATGTTGATACTGTTACCGATCTGAAAGACTGTACAGATGAAAACTGGATAAATTAACTGAAAACGTTAATTAAATGCAGAGCCGAAGAAAAACTTGTCTTCTCCTCTTGGATGACGACAGCTCACCCCCGAGAGAAGAGAGAGAGAGAGAGGAGAGAGAGAGAGAGAGAGTGGAGAGAGAGAGAGAGAGAGGAGAGAGATGAGAGAGAGAGAGAGAGAGAGAGAGGTCTACTGTTTCAAATGTAAGATAAATAAATGAATGAATAAATAATTGATAGTATAAAATAAAAGAGAGAGAATTTTCATCATTTCAAAAAAAACAAAAGTATACGTTGATGATCATGCAAAAAAGTGCACATCAAGGATGAAAGTATTAAAATATTATCAACTTTGTAAATGGAGAGGAGAGAGAGAGAGAGAGAGAGAGAGGGAGAGAGAGAGGGAGGGAGAGGGAGGGAGGGGATGAGAGAGGAGAGGAGAGAGAGACATACAGAGGACAGAGAGAGAGAGAGATGATTTCATCATTACGAGGGGAAAAATTGTTCAAAAATTCAAAGCATGTACATCAAATATAAGGACATTAGAATAAGAGAGAGAGAGAGAGAGGGGGGGGGGGGGGGGGGGGGGGGAGGGGGAGGGAGAAACTCGAAACTCGAAACTCGAAATCTTTAATGAGGGTGAATAGATAAGCTGGAAGCTTTTTTACACTATGCCCTCAAAATAACAATATATGAAAAGGAACAATTAAATCAATTTGACAAAATTAAACACAGCAATAAGAAAAACAAAACAAAAAGAAAACATTTTTTATATAAAGAAAATAGTAAGCAATCTCATTATAACATATTACACACACACACACACCACACACACACACACACACACATACGCACGCACGCACGCACGCACGCACGCACGCACGCACGCACGCACGCACGCACGCACACACACACACACACACACACACACACACACCATGCAAAACTAAACATATATAAACATCGCACAGGCATACATAAACATTTCCTAAGTCAATCATGTCATAATGGCTATAGCCCAGCCGACCACGAAGGCCATTTATGTCAAGGAATATCAAGAGAGAGAGAGAGAGAGAGAGAGAGGAGAGAGAGAGGAGGAGTGAGAGTGAGGAGAGGAGAGGAGAGAGAGAGAGAGGAGAGAGAGAGAGAGAGAGAGAGAGGAGAGAGAGAGAGAGAGAATATGAATACGAATACGAATATTATATTGAGGGTAAACAGATAAGCTGACAAGCTTCTTTACACCATGCCCTCAAAAAAAAAACCAAAAAAAACCAAACAACAAACAAACAGACAAACAAAAAAAAAACAACTTACAACCATGTTTTATTGAGCAGAAAATGGCCATTAGACTTGGACTGGGGAAAAGGTCCTTAGAAATCGAACCATGCCGGCATTTTAAAGATGTTTCCATAACATATTGTGGTAAGCCTTTTTGAAAGATATCAAACTACAGCTGTTCTTAAGATGATCGGACAATTCATTCCAAAGTCTGGCACCCGAGTAAGCAAGGGAGGTCATGAAGAGATTAGTCCTAGGTCGTGGGGTGAAAATAGTACGTTTGCTACGAATATTGTTTACGATGAATTTTCTATGGAGATAAGACGGCGTTAAATTATTTATAATTTTGTACATAAAATTAGCTTTATTAAAGCGGCATTTAAACCCAAAGGGAAGAATACCCAAGTATTTGTAATCACTGGGTAGGAGGGACGATGATTTGAGCAGAATAAGTTTGAGAGAACGTCTGTATAAGCTCTCAAGAGGTCTTAAGGAGTTTTTACTTGCCAAATCCCAACAAGTTGAAGCATAGTCTATGTCCGGTTGAATGTATGCATGGAAAAATATCTTTCGAGTATGCTCATCAAGAAAATGCTTAATTATTTAGCTGAAACACTTTCTTGGACAGTTTTTTACAAAGAAAAGATATGTGGCTAGACCAAGATATGTTATTATCAAGTGTAAGACCTAGCAATTTGTGCGATTCAACTTCTTCCAATGCTTTGTCATAAATATTAAGGCTTGGCAAGCTGGTTTTAATGTTTTGTCTTTTCTGTCTGGTGGTAACTAACATGAACTTTGAGAGAGAGAGAGAGAGAGAGAGAGAGAGAGAGAGAGAGGAGAGGAGAGAGAGAGGAGAGGAGAGAGAGAGAGAGAGAGAGAGGGAGGGAGGGAGGGGGATTTCCATTGTTTTAAAATCGAAAAAATATACATTGTTCATAATACATCCAGGGTAAAAAGAAAATTCAAATAATATCGATTTGAATATATGCAGGGAAAGAGAGAGAGAGAGAGAGAGAGAGAGAGAGAGAGAGAGAGAGAGAGAGAGAGAGAGAGAGAGAGAGAGAGAGAAGAGAGAGAGAGAGAGAGA
>JAFLJL010005659.1:0-13369 GCA_018398815.1 Conus ventricosus | reverse complement strand
TACAGAAAGAGAGGATAGTAGAAAAATTTTGCCACAAACTCCTAATCGAAACGTAACCACTCAAAATAGAAAACAATATGATACAAACATAAATTTCAAATTTTCAATCATCCGTTCAACAATTTCCAGTAAACAACCACTCATATTATAGCTTCCGGAGGGCTCCCTGTACAAAGAAAAGGAACGAGAAGGAAAGGGGGTGAAGGGATGGGTGGTGGGGGGAGGGGGCGGGGGCTGGGGGACGGAGGCGGGGGCTGGGGAGGGAAGGAGAAAAACAAGTCTTAGGTTGTTTTTTTGTTGTTGTTCCCTTTTCCTTTTATTTCCTCAGAGAGAGAGAAGAGAGAGAGAGAGAGAGAGAGAGAGAGAGAGAGAGAGAGAGAGGAGAAGAGAGAGAGAGAGAAGAGAGAGAGAGAACGGATACGGATACGGATACGGATGTTTTATTCATACAGGCCATGGCCTCTAATGAAGGGGGTTTTGAGATCAAATCTTTTCAGACAGACATAAGCAAATCATCAAACATCTAGGCATCCACAATTAAAGCATACTCGATATTAAACAGCATACGACAACCAATGCCTAACTACATGCTATACTTCGAATTTTAAATGCCTTGTACAGAAAATAGCAAAACGTTTTACAGTAGTTTCATTTGTAGATGCCATTAGTACTGAAAGTCGAAATGAAGAAGGATGTCTACAATATTTTTGATGAATGAACTGATTCCTCAGGTCACTTAGAGCGGGACAGCACAACACAAAATGAATTTCATTTTCTTCGGCACATTTACAAAGCGGACATGTCAGTTGAAGTTTGTTATGCTTCTTATAACGATAATAATGAACAGAAAGATCAGAAATACCTAATCTGAACTTTGTCATGATATATTTTAAATGATTATCCATTTCAATAGATAAATATTACCGGCACACAATGTATAGATTTGAACTGTCTATAAAAAGCAAATCGGTCACTTTCATGACATGACATGCCCATTCTTGCCATCTGCAATCTATCAATCTATTCCGAAATGCACAAAGAAATCCATTTATGTCCCAACGCTCTGTTGTACCCAAACATATTCAAATCCAAGTTTATGTAATTTAGTCCTCACGTTAGAAACCCAGTTTCTTTTCCCTCTACCATCCAAATCAGACAACATATTATATGCTTTCCTGGGCAACCTTGAAATGTCCATTTGTGTTATTTTTAACCAGTAACGTATGCAAGCTGTCGCAGAATTCACATATATTGGATATCTGTTTACTTCGCCGTAGACTAAATCGTTAGGTGTTCGCATGCTCACTCCAGAAACTTTTTCAATGCAAATAAATGGACATTTTCACAATAAACAGCAGAATCGTAAAGACCCAGATTTCAGCTCCATACTGAGCGATAGGCTGCACCTGAGAATCGAACAATTTTATAAATAATTTCAAAGACTGGTTTTCTAATTTTGATAAGTGTTGCATGATACATAGTAGTGCACGCTTAGCTCTACTGGCAAGATCCTTGCATGCAAAAGTAAAGTTAATTTCGTTGAAAAATATATTCCTAAATATTTATATACGTTGACCACTGACATAAACACTCCATTATAAGTCCACCTTTCTCTAATTCCTAAAAACCCACCCTTCCTAAACACAATTATATTGCTTTTTGACATGTTAATTGTTAACTGAAGTGAAGATGCAGATCGTGATAGATTATTTAGTTGAGTTTGTAAGCCAATAATAGTTTCAGACATCAGAACAGCATCATCTGCCAAGAGAAGAATAAACATCTCAAGAGCATCGCAAGTAAATTGTGCACCATGTTTTCCATTTCTAACAACATCTGATGTTAACTCATTAATGAAAAGAGAAAATAAAACAGGACTGCACACAACACCCTTGTTATTACACCTGAGGTACATTGAATGTAGTCAGTCATATTTCCTCCACACCGAACCTTAGCTTTAACACAGGAATACATGCTAACTATGCATCTAAACAGTTTTCCATGAACACCAGCTTTTTAGAGAATAGGCCACGAGATAGTTCGATTAACAGAATCAAATGCTTTCTCAAAATCTATAAAAGCGACATACAACTTACGATTTTAAGAAAAATGTTTTTGCACCAAAGCCATCAAAGTAAATATATGATCAACAGTTGAATAATTGCGCTTAAACTGCCTGATATTCGCCAGAGATATTGTTATCTTCAACCCATTCCTGTATTCGGCGATTGATAATAGTGCTGTATAATTTACTACTTGCGTCACTTAAAGAAATTCCTCTATAGTTATTAGGATCATTCACGTTGCCTTTCACGTTGCCTTCTACAGTGGTAGAACAATACTTTCCGTCCAGTGTTCAGGATAAATTCCCTTATCAAATAGAGAATTGAAGAAGGTTACAAAAAAGTTCATATATCAGGTCAGTTTTACAAGCATACCTCAGCAGCTCTCCAGTTATACCGTCTGGTCCAGGAGCTTTACATTAGAGAATGTAAATATCTTTGTTCAAGCTCACCCATCTTATTTTGCACGAAACCCCCCCTTTTCACAAACAAATCACGTCCATCACATTATAGTTTGGCCAAAATTAACACCTGTTTCACAAAAAAATTAACACCCCAAAACCGCCAAAATTGATGTAATCAACACATTAAACAGGGCTTACGTGCTAGATAAGATTTGGTGATCGTGAACAAAGATATTTACATTCTCTCCAGGTACATAAAAATTAAGTTTAGTTAATTTCAAAATGGAGTGACTGGTGGCGGCGAACGAAGCAAAATTAGGAATAGAGTTTGTTTAGAACTTACCGCCAATGACATTGACAAACAAAGCACATGACAAGACACGATGCATTTCAACCACTTGGGTCTTCTTCAGGCGAAAAATAAATCACATTTAACATTGTGGGACAGTACGAACAAAGAACGAAAAAGAAGAAAGAAAAATGACTTATCCGTTTTCTTCCATGTGGTCGGTGGGCGGACATGACATGGGGCCAGGGGGATTATGGGAGGAGAAACGGAGGGGGGGGGGGGGGGGGGCCTGCGTCGGGGGAGGTGTGTGTGTGTGATATGATAGGGTTGTGTGTCTAGTTTATTGGGATGGTGTGGTATCTTTGTGATGGTAGTGGTAGTGGTGGATTGATAGTAATGGTAAGGGGAAGAAGGGGGGGGGGGGGGAGGAAAGTTGAGGGGGAGTAAGTTTAGTTAAAATGTAATAAAAAACAGTTAAAAATGTAATAAGAAGATAGTTAAAATGGATAAATTATTATCTCCTAAAGGTTATTGGAAAGGAAAGACTGCTATTGAAAAACTGAGTAAAGCTGCTAGAGTGTCTGAATCAGATGCGAAAGACTGGCTTTCAAAACAAGCAATTTGGCAAATATATCTGCCTGCCCCAAAAAGAATAATAAGGCCTCGATTGTTAATTCAGTTCCTAATGACACCCACCAGATGGACTTGCTGTATCTTCCACATGACAAAGTTAGAAGAAAAAAGTTTAAGTATGCTCTGACAGTTGTTGACATGGCTTCAAGATACAAAGACGCTGAATCTTTAACAGATAAAAGCTCAACTGCTGTAGCTGTAGCTTTACAACAAATATACATGCGGGCCATTAAAGTATCCTAGGATGATCCAGGTTGATGATGGAAAAGAGTTTAAAGGCTCTGTAAACCAACTGTTTTTAAAACATCATGTTACAGTTAAGAGAGGGATTCCAGGCAACCATCGATCACAAGCCCAAGTAGAAAACTTTAATAAGAATCTAGCTGAACGTCTGTTTACTTATCAATATCACAGAGAAATATGGACAGAACGCGCAACACAGAATGGGTTAGGAGATTGCCAGCAGTCTTACGTGCCATGAACAATGAAGAATTTTAAGCAACAGGCCTTAAACCAGTAAACGCAATCAAATTTAAAAAAAATAGCATTACTGAAGACGTCCAAGGTAATCAAAAACTCTTGCCGTTTGGACTAAAGTAAGATATTTGTATGCTCCTGGAGAGGCAGAAGGTGATGTTAGAATTAGAGCCACAGATCCTATATGGAGCATAGATGTATATGAAGTTGAGCGACATCATGAAAACAACCCTCCGTATATTATTTAAAGAGAGACTTTCTCTTCTAAAACGCCTGCCCCTAAAAGATCGTTTGTTCGGGAAGAGCTGCAAGTTGTCCCGCCAAACACAGTGAGTTAACAAAAAAAATAGTATTTTTCTAAACTTATAATTTATTTTTTGCTATATTTTTAGATTGTTTGTGCAAGAATATAGATTCTCCCATAGCACCCACAATAAAACCAATTTCTGCTATTTTCTGTTCTTCTGATGGTTCATAAAAGTCAGACAGTTTGGCGGCGGCGATGTTAGAAACTTCTTTCCGTCACTAAGTACTACTCATTCATTGCCTCATCAACGTCTGTAAATGTGTGGCTCTGCATGACCCTGTTCCTTAACTTTTTATTAATAAAGTCTAAGTGGGCAATCCTCCTTTTCTCGTAAGCGTCTCTTGCCTTAGCTAAATCTTCCATTGCCTTGTTATGACGTTCTCTTTCTTCATCGGACCGCAATTTACTAAACATATAATTGCTTCCAGAGAAGGCCAGGCATTACAATAGCTCCTCCTACCATCATAACTACTACTCCCGCCATCTTTTTTATAAATCAATATTTTCTAGATTAATCTTTCTATGAACTAATATTTTCTGGGATAATCCCCTGTGCAACAAGAAGTCTTTTGACGCAATCCCTGCAGTAATTACAACTATAACCTTAACAATATCCTCAACGTGTAACCTTCCTAGGTCAGGCCGGCTTCATTTAAACATGTTTTTTGCTAACACCTATAGCCTATACTAAGGCCGCTAATTACTGCAGAGTGGTAAATCGTATTGATAATCTTTTTTTCACTCATCTTTTATTAACTAAAAAAATAATGAAAATAATCATAATACAAAGGCTGTCTATGTGCTTTTTTAATCAAATAATCTTTTGTTGTTAAAGCTAAAAATAAGGTTGCAACTAGTTTTTGGCGAATCTTCTATCTTTCCCATGTTGGGCGGTTTTATTCCTAACAAACATTTTTCAAGGGTTGAATAAACTATCACACCAACGATAGGCACTGCATAATTAACCAACGTTAAACTCATGGTTTTAAAAGTATTATATTATTTTTATTGCTTTTTAAAATGGATTGTGACGAACTATTAAGTGTGAGGAGCAAGCAGACTACTCCGTAGATAAACTGCCATAAAGAAAGATTATACTCTCTAGCTGCGTGTGGAAAAACTAAACAGTATTTAGGTGTTGAACTAAGTATTGAACAGATCACAACTGTTTAATTCAGTAATTGAGAGTACTACGCTAGGTACGAAGCACAGCTAGGGTCAAAAATGGTTAGATCAGTGGTCAGACAATGATTAGTTTATATGCTAAGTTAGTAAGTAGATGGCGCCGTTGATTCAGAAGAAGATTTAAAATATGACTTATCACAAGATCCGTTTTAAAGAAGTCCATAGAAACTCTTGCATGTGACATGTATTACAAATTTGGTACTATGTTATGCCCATTCATCATGGGATTAATTACTTTTAATCATATTAATTTTGATCAAATTAAATTAATCGCAATAAAAAAAATGAGCGATCAGGAGAAGAAGACGCCACAGGACAATCCGCAGGACAGGCCTCAGGATCAAGTGAATGTACCACAAATGAATGTGCCGCAAGTGAGTAATGTTACTAAAACTAAAAATCCTGACGTATTGAGGCTGGGCGTAAACTAGCCGAATGGAACAGACTGAGAAAAGCAAACCAGTCAACAAAACAAAAATTATCAGATAGTAAATACAGCATCACCACTAACAACAACATCCCAATTAACAACAACACAATCGTTTGTTGGCATCCGTTAGTCTCGGGAGACGATGGATTTGCGCCCTTTGCGAATGTTTCAGTTGGTCATACAGCATCTGCTGTGGCTGTATAGACCCACATGGGAGAGGCAGTCTCTGCTGCATTTGATGCAGTTGAAGGCCGAGTCAGCTGCTGGCAGCAGCTGCTTGTTCTTTCTCTGTGCGCGCTTGTCATCGGCAAGCTTCCGGAGCTTCTCTTCGCCAGCTTCCAGCCCAGTGTTCACAGTGTGTCTCCAGCTGATCTGTCCCGAGCAAGCTCTTCCCAGGTGTTGGTGTCGATGTCGAGAGCCTTCAGGTCGCGCTTGCAAACATCCTTGAAGCGGAGTTGCGGTCTTCCAGTTGTTCTTTGCCAGAGGCTAGCTCTGCGTACAGAATGTCTTTGGGATCCTGCCGTCGTCCATTCGACGCACATGACCAAGCCACCTGAGGCGACGCTGACGGAGAAGAGTGGTCATGCTGGGAATCTTGCACGCTCAAGCACAACGTTGTTTGTCACGCGGTCACTCCATGTGATCCCAAGTATGCGCCGGAGACAGCGCATGTGGAAGGCACTTAGCCTCTTCTCTTGTGAGGCATACAGGTTCCAGGATTCGCTGGCGTACAGAGAGTGCTTAGCACACAGGCTCGATACACAGCAATCTTGGTGTTCAATGTTAACATGCTGTTGTTCCACACTCTCTGAGATAGTCTGGCCAGGTGTAGAGGCCTTGCCAATCCTTCTGTTGATCTCCGTATCCAGAAGAGGTTGTCGGTGATGGTGGAACCGAGGTACGTGAACTGGTTAACAGCCCTAATTCATGTTGTTGATGGTGATGCGGGTTTTCAGCATCCTGAGCCATCACATTCGTCTTCTTCAAGCTTATTGTCAGGCCAAACTCATCACAAGCTTTTGCAAAGCAGTCCATCAGACTCTGTAACTCTGCTTCGGTGTGGGTGGCCAGAGCAGCGTCATCTGCAAACACATGTCTCTGATGGTCACTACCCGTACTTTGCTCTTTGCCTTCAGCCGAGCCAGGTTGAACAGTCGGCCATCTGATCGGGTGTGAAGGTAGACACCCTCAATTGATGTCCCAAAGGCGTGCTTCAGCAGGACAGCGAAGAAGATGCCGAAGAGGGTGGGAGCGAGGACACAGCCCTGTTGACTCACTGCGTATGTTGAAGGCATCTGATGTCGAGCCATCGTACTGCACTGTGCCTTTCATGTCGTCGTGGAAAGACTGGATCACACTCAAAAGTCTTGGTGGGCCAGCCTATCTCGCTAGGACGTTGAAGAGTCCGTCTCTGCTGACAAGATCAAATGCCTTGGTCAGGTCAATGAAGGCCAGAAAGAGGGGCTTGTGCTGCTTCTCTGCATTTCTCTTGCAGCTGTCTGATGGAGAAGACCATGTCGATGGTTGATCTCTCCGAGCGGAACCCGCACTGCGACTCTGGGTACACTCTGTCAGCGAGCCTCTGCAGCCTGTTCAGGACGACTCTTGCAAATACTTTGCCTACAATGCTCAGGAGAGATATTCCTCTGTAGTTATTGCAGTCACTTTTTGTCGCCTTTGTTCTTGTATAATGTGACAATATTGGCATCTCTCATGTCTTGAGGTACTGCTCCTTCCTCCCAGCACTGACAAAGAAGGTTGTGCAGATGTTCGAGCAGTGCACTGCCGCCACAACTTGATGATTTCTGGTGGTATGCCATCCTTCCCTGGTGCTTTTCCTGAGGACAGGCTCATAATTGCTTTTCTAGTTTCTGCCAGAGTGGGTTTCTCATCCAGTTCCGCCATGAGGGGGAGGCTTTCAATCGCATCAAGGGCCTCATCGGTGACGTGGTTCTGTCGGAGTACAATTCGGAATAATGTTCCACCCATCGCTCCATCTACTTGTCCTTGTCCTGGATGGTCTCGCCCGTGGCAGACTTCAGTGGAGCTGTAGTCTTCTTGGTGGGGCCCATTGCTTTTTTGATGCCGTCATACATGCCCTTGATGTTTCCAGTATCAGCCGATATCTGGATGCTTTGACATAGCTGGAGCCAGTAATCGTTTGCGCACTGCCTTGCTAATCTCTGTACTTTGCTCTTTGCGGATCTGTACACCTGCAGGGTTCTCTGGCTGGGGATCGCTTGTATTCCAGGTAGCGCTGCGGCGTTCTTCTGTGGCTGGAGTGAGTGTGGAGGAGTTGGCCTCAAACCAGTCGTTGTTCTTGGTCTGCTTTTTCCGAAAATCTTCATGGCAGTGCTGTGTACTGTTTCTCTGATGTGGTCCCATCTCTCATGGGCTGAGCCACCAGGAGATCTGAGTCGAACATCTGGAGAGGGCTTGGGTAAATTCCGCCGCCTTGTCAGGATGTGTGGTCTTGTTCACATCGATGCGAGGTTTGCCTGCAGGCCTAGAGCGATGTATCTTCTTAGCTGGAGCTTGATCTTGCAGCACACCAGCGAGTGATCGGTGTCACAGTCGGCGCTGTGGAAGGTGCGAGTAAAAAGGACACACCTCAAGGCAGACCGCCTGATTATAATCAGGTCTAGCTGGTGCCAGTGCTTGGAGCGAGGTGTCCTCCATGACACTTTCTGCTGGGCTTTGTCTGGAAGAAGAGTTGGTGATGCTGAGTCGTGGTATGACACATCTCCAGGAGTCGCTGCCCATTTTCATTCATCTTTCCACACCAAACTTTCCAAGACAGGAGGGCCAGGAGTCATGGTTAGCGCCCACTCTGGCATTGAAGTCACCCAGCATAACAGTTGCTCGTCTTTGGGGATCCTCTGGATAAGTGAGTCAAGCTGATCGTAGAACTCGTCCTTTGTTTCCTTGGTGGCGCTGAGTGTTGGCGCATAGACGCTGATCAGGTTAACGGGACCAGTGGGTTGTTGAGGCGGAGTGACAGCATCTTTCAGTTCCTTGTTGGCAGGTTCTATCATCCCTAGCAAAGAGTTCCGGACAGCAAATCCGACGCCATATTCTCTGGTGGCTTCAGCGCTCTCCCTTGCCAGAAAAACGTAAAATCCTTTTCTCGGAGGGTTCCAGAGTCAGCAAGCCTCGTCTCTTGCAGGGGGCGATGTCGACCTGGATCTCACAAGTTCGTCGTTGATGACGGAGGTCTTTCGAGCATCGCTAATAGTCTGGAGGTCGTCTGACAATCCAGGAGTCATTGTCCTTACATTCCAGGTGCCAAGCTTGAGAGCTGGAGTTTTTCTTGTTAATTTTGATTTTCCCTTGCTTTGCCTGGTGCAGTAAATTGCAGTCCGCTTGTTCAGATACTTCCGTACCCTGAGCCCTACGCACCCAGTAAGGCAGGCGAACTGTGGCAGACAGCACCCTATTGGCTGGGGGCTGCCCACTTGAGGGGGGCGGTAGCTGTCCAATGAGATGATGATCTCTCCCACCGACGGAAACAACCCCTGGCGCCAGCTCTACGCCAATCGAGCGATGCTTATAACCGGTAAACTGCTGCTTCCCGTGTTGTTTCGAACGCTTGCAGCGAAGCTGAAGTGTCCTCTTCAGGGCGCAAGCCTGGCAAGTTGGTATGGAGAATCAGCTGTTGCCCATGCAGCAGATTCCCCTCTCTCCACACAGCTGATGGATCCAAGGGAAAGGCAGAGCCGATACAACTTGGCACCAGCGGCGTCGCAGGAGTTGCCGGGATGACGTTGAAGACAAGGTCAGGCCGCCTTGGGGACTCCGGCTCCGGATTTTTCCTCAGGGTTGACTCCCGAAGCCTTTCCCATGAGTGGGTATAGCCGCAAGGCAGCGGAGTCACAACACAATCACAAACAAACGATAAGATGTATTATTATGTATTGGGAGCTGTTGTTGTTGGTGGGGGAGTGTTAGCATACAAATGTCTAACGCCATACTTAGCAGCAAAGTCACAAGCCCCCACAGTAAAAGAAGAAGAGTCAGCTTCTGCGAAAAAAGAGCAACCTCCTGCTGTAGACCCCATTTTCTATGGAATAGTTTTTAAGAACTAGATAAAGTACAAGTTAAGAACTAAATAAAGTACAAGTTAAGAACTAAATAAAGTACAAGTTAAGTTAGTTATAGAAAGTACTTTTTAAGTTAAGTGCAAGTGAATTACAAGTAAAGTGTAAGTAAATTATAAGTTCTTAAATAAGTACTAGTTAGGTTCTTAAATAAGTACTAGTTAGGTTCTTAAATAAGTACTAGTTAGGTTTTTAAGTTAAGTTCTTGTTAGGTTCTTAAGTTAAGTACTAGTTAAGTCAGTCAAGTTAATCTTTTAAAGTTCTCCAATGCCCTACAGCATATGAAAACTCAGGACTAACGTAAGTTCTCTTGTTATTGTTAGAGACTAGTGATTTCTTGTTAACAGAAGTTGTGTTTACTTGATGAAGAGTAGAGCGCAGATTAACATTTGTGTGATAAAATACTTTGTTCTCAAAGAGAGCTTGCTTGTAGTTGTCGTGAGATATATTTTTTTTTGACAACTTCTTTACTTATGCCTTTAGTCTTCTTCATTACAGAAGTCTGGCTGGCAACGCTATACATCTTTGACCGCAACCCAACATATTCTTTGATAACTGTCCCATTAAGTTCATCCTTCATCTTTCCAATTACTTTCTTGCTTACAGTTGAATGTAAAGGACTGTCTTTTAAATAGTCGCATGTGTCGTACCACCCATCAGTTCCTTTAGCTACTTCTGTTTCTAAGTCCTTATAGAAATCTTGTGTGGGAACGTCTAAAATAAAAGAGTCAGTGTCTGTGTAAAAGACTCTTGCTTCTGGTACAGTGGTTTAAAGTAGTCGTACAGAAATTCTAACATCAATAACTTTGACAACTCTAATACGGTGAAGCCGATAAACACTGGCTTGTCCAACTTAACATCCTTTTTCTTCATCATAATGCCAAACAAGCTGTCGTTAAATCTTCTAAAGTCTTGATAGTTAGCTTAGAGGCAAACTTAATTGCTTGTTTTTTCTTTTGTAACTAATTTTACATCTTTACGTTTGTGTGGATTTTTCATCGTTTTGCCAAAGCAGCTGTTGTTCATCAGTTTAAAGAAGTCTTTTTCTGAAGCGTTAGTGGCTTGGGTTCTAAGATCAGTATTCTTCTTAATGTATGGTCTCATAAAGGGCTCTTGATCACAGATAATTATTCTGTGAACAGCTGTCAGTTTCAGTCCGTGTCTTAAGTAAAACTGTAGGAGTCTGTAATGACACACATACTTAGTTTTGTTCCTAAGATTGGGAACAAGTTTAGGAGGTTCGATAGGACTCATCTTTAATCTTTCTGCGGCTAGGGGTAATCGTTGTGGAGATCGTGTAATTCTTTAGGATATTCTAAGTCTACTTCCAAGATTAGTCCTGCTGGATTATCGGGCGTAAGCTGTGACAACATACTTAACACAGTGTTAACATCATGAGGTCCTTTTAGCATTTTAAAGTTACGTAATGGAAGCGGTTGACTCATGGCCCATCCATACAGATTGTTAGCGTCTAAGTACATTTAGATAGTTGGATGGTTTAGTGGGTCATAATCATCTAAATATTTGTTGTTAGCTTTGCCGTAAGGATGCGAGGCCATGCTAATACCTCCCCTCAGCCCGTCTTCAATCATCTGGAGTGGGTAGATCAGATATTAAGTCAATCTGAATGTTTGTATACTTTAAGAAAGCATCCCAAGAAAGACCGGGTGCAGAGATGTAATGTGATGAGTCTAAAGCTGTAATATTTCAAAATGGAGCGACTGAAGGCGGCGAACGAAGCAAGATCAGGAATAGAGTTTTAGAACTTACCGCCAATGACATTGACAAACAAAGCACAAGACAAGACACGATGCATTTCAACCACTTGGGTCTTCATCAGGCGAAAAAATAAATCACATTTAACATGTGGGACAGTACAAACTACGAAAACAAAAAAGGGGAATGAAAAATGACTTATCTGTAATTCTTCATGAAGGCGGAAATGACATGAGGCCAGGGGGATTATGGGAGAGGAAACAGAGGGGGGGGGGGGGGTTGCGTCAGGGGAGGTGTGTGTGTGTGATATGATAGGGTTGTGTGTCTAGTTTATTAGGATGGTATGATATTTTTGTGATGGTTGTGGTAATGGTGGATAAAATATGATGGAAAAAAAAAAAAAAAAAAAAAGGGAGAGAAGAAAGGTGTGTGTGTGTGGGGGGGGGGATTTAAGGGGAAGGATCAAAACAAATTAAGATTAGATAGATGGAGGGTTGCTGTAACTACTGTATGAAGTGAGTGAAAGAGATGTGGTGGTGGTGTATGTAAGTGTGTGTGTATGTGTGTGTGTATGTGTGTGTGTTGGTAGGGGATATTGCCAACTGATGTGGAAGAGGTGGGTATGTGTGTTTGGTTATTGTTGGATATTGATGCCTTGGGGGTGTAGTGTGCCCAGTTTGGAAATGAGATGGGATTCTTGAGTTGTGCGTTCAAAGCTGTCACTCTGTGACTGCCAGAGTGCCATAACTTTGACATGGTCGATGTTGTGTTGGGTGTGGTTGAAGTGTAGGGCGACGGGTTTGGGTCGGTGGTGGCGGATATCAGCCAGATGTTCAGCGATGCGTGTTTCAAGTGTGCGTGGACGTTTCCCCTAAGTAGATCTTGCCACACAGCTGGCAGTGGATGGCATATATAATGTTGCGGCTCTGACATGAAAATGTGCGTTTGACTGTGAAGGAGTTTTTGGGGCCCTGTAAGATGGTGTCTGGTTTGGTGAGGGGGCAGATTTTGCAGTTGGGTTTGGAGCAGGGGTGAGTACCTGGTGGTGTAAGCTGTGGTTCTGTTCAAACTGGATCGCAGAGGAGGTCTTGAGGTTTTTGTCACGTTTGAATGTGATCATGGGTTGGTATGGAAGGCGGGTTTGTGGTTATGTATAATGTGCCAATTGGATTTGAGGATCCTACAGATGGGGAGGGTGTGCGGGTGGTAGAGGAGGTAGGCTGTGGTCTGTCTGTCTTGGTTGGATGCTGGGTGTCCAGAGCAGATGTTCTGGATACAGCTAGGTGCGGCGGAGTGCTGCATTGATGATGGAACTGGGTATCCGCGGTTGGTGAAGAATTGTGACATTTTGGCTGCTTGTGTAGTGAAGTCTTCCTCGCTGGAGCAGAGTCTGCGGAGACGGAGAAATTGTGAGTATGGGATGCTGTCTTTAGTGTGTGGGTTTGTGGGAGGATGAGTAGTCTAGGTAATGCATGTGCGTCGGTGGGTTTTTTAGAAAATGGAGGTTTTGAGTAGGCCTTCTTCTAGGGAGATGGTGATGTCTAGGAAGTTGACCGACTGCGAAATGGTGAGGTAAGTCGGATAGATGGATGGAAGGTCTGGGCAAAGTTGAGGAAGTTGAGGAGGTCTTGTTTGGCATAGATGTGGCTCCCAGTCCATCATCGATATACCCTTTTGTACAGTTCAGGTGTGGGGCCTGTGTATGTTTGAGTAGGCGGTGTTCCAAGTGTCCCAGAGAGGCAAATAGCTGGTCCCATTTTGAGAACCC
>JAFLJL010005658.1:0-13646 GCA_018398815.1 Conus ventricosus | reverse complement strand
TGTGTGTTTGTTGACTTTAATTTTTCGTGTCGTGGAATGATTTCTGAAATTTTTTTTTTTTTTAATTCTTTTTCTTTTAAAAATTATTTTCCCTTTAAAATTTTCTTAGGGCATACAAACAAGTTGAGAACATAAGTGATGGTTCATTCCTCGTTTTCATTGTCTTGAGCGCTTTTTGTTCCGCCTAAGAAGACCACAGAGGTCAGAACCGTTCTGCTTTGTTGGCCTCGTTCGGCGGAACACTAATTGTTCTTTCAAGTTTGTTTCAATGTCCGCCTAAAATCCCCCTCACATTGAAAGAAAACTGGATTTATGGACGCAGGAGCAGACAAGTTATTGTTATTGTTATTATTTTTATTACTATCATTATTATTATTATTTTAACATCATTAATATTTATTTTTTATCATTATCATTATTTTTTTTATACTTTTTCATCGCCACCATCATCTTCATCATCATCATCATCTTCATCATCATCATCATTCATCATCATCATCATCACATCATCACCAACCACCATCATAATTATTGCTTTTAAATTTGTATCATTATTATACCAGCATAAGTGTCATACAACATTGGCGTGCCACTTACTTTATCATATTTATGATGCATTACTATGTTTAACCTCTTCACAATGCTCAGCTGAAGCTAACAATGTGTGCAAGGTGGGGTGGACGTGACATGGACACTGACCATGGCTTTCAACCCAAAGAAGACATTTTGGGACGTTGAAAGAACCATCGCCTTTCCCTCCAGGTTCTGTGATGAGCTCACCTTCCTGTATTTTGTCACCGGTGGACACCAAGGAACAACAGTAGGGGAGGCATCTGATTCTTCTGGTCACCAAATGCTTGCGAATTCTTTGATGGGGATACGAGTGAATCGACAGTGCTTGTGGAAGAGAGGGCACCTAAGGGGGGGAAAGGACTAGAGCTTCGAAAGTCGGTCCCATCTAATTTTTTCCATATTTCAAGTGAGTCTTTTCTTTATTGTGGTGCTCCCTTATGCATAGTTGATTGTATTATTTTGGTTTCTAAGTAATTTACTATGTTTTTTTTAATGTCATACCACACTGTGTTAATCTAACAGTAAGTGGTTTCAGTCAGTTGTGTGTGTGACAGACAGTCTAGGTATGTGTGTGAATTTTAGATTTATGTTTCTCTGAATTCTGATAACTGGCACAAAACCCGGGATATAGTTTTGTGGTCTGTCATTATTCATTGCTTCCATGTTCTAGACGACTGCCTTTTTTTTCCCTTTGACTGCTGCATATAAGTTTTTTGGGGGGTGTCTAGAGCTCTAAAACTGACTTCACCTGTTTCTAGCTTTTTGTCGGACCTGTTTTGAGGAAGGCCAAGGAGGTCAAACAGGTAACATAAAATTTTCAATTGATATGTCTTTGTAGTTCCAAGACCATCCTCATGATTTATTTTAAAATTCTTTCTTTTTTAAAAGATTGCCATGAATGGTGTTGTAATTTCTAATCCATGACCAATCACATTGAATTAATTGCATAATATAGTCAGTAGATATTTCGTTGTTCAACGTATTTAGCTGCCATTGCTTTCATGCAGACAGGCATTTTTGGGCAAAAATAAAAAAAAAACAAGAATCATATTTCGCTGTGAATCAAGCAAGCAACCACACATGAACACAAGAATTATACAATGTCATTGCTTTCCCCAGTACATTTGCAAACAAGACTGGAGCTGGATCAACGTAAGGTAACGCCCGAATTACGTGGAGGAAAAATTCAAAATGAAGCACCAAGTAAAATGGACGTCACAAAATAGGTCGACACCAAATGGCACAAGTGGAGAGCATAGTGTTTAAACGTAATGACGAAGGAAAAAAATGGCGTTGTTCTGAGCTGTGGCTGCAGAACAATTGTGTTCTCTCCCGACAGTGAATAGAAAAAAATAATTCGGAGTCTGTAATACAATGTGGGATCTCAATGCACGGTCAAAATCATGGATAAGCAAAGGTACCATACCGAAAGGGAAGCTCTGGAAGAGGCGTGGGTGGAAGCACTTCTCAGTGCACTGACATAAATCTCCAACACATATGGGGTGGTAGGGTGACATAGACGTGGTAATTCACGTTGCATCATTAAATTTCAAAATTCAGAGGGGGCTGAGCCCCGGACGCACTTCTACATCATAAAAGGGGGACATTTCTCTGTCTTATTCAGTTTTGCAGAAACTTTTGAAGCAGCTGGAAAGAAAAACGCAAGGCGGGTGAGATTTGTCAGAGAGAAAGAAGAAAACATTGCCTGTTCCAGCTATTAAAACAGACTTAATACAAAGCAACTTGAACAGTTCGAAAGATATCAAAGAAGTAAGAAACTAAATAGCAACAAAATTATGTATCACTTCATTAAACCCCAACACTCACACAGTTCTGGAAGTTTCATCATCGCGGAACAAACGCCACCCCCGATATTCTAGATGCCGATGGACACAAAATAAGTTACCATGGAGAAAGGGTCGTCTCTACCTTAACGTTTTCACAGAACAAACGATGAAAAAAATTTTGGGAGGAAAAAAAAAAAATATCTGACCACGCTAAATTAACGCCTTGCTCAGACTGGTATTAGTGATGAAATTACAGCACATAAATTGCACCTAGGTGCACTAAGGATAGTGCCCAAAGGGTCCAGACAAAATACAGTATCCAGATATCAAGCAGCTCTCGAAGAGAACAGAACCCATTCTTAAAGTCTACAGGACAGTTTTGATAAATGCTGTGTCTAAAAGGGACTGCACACACAGTTGCCGGAAGCTTTACCAAACAGGAAAAGATCAACATCAAGAAAATGAATACCACATACTCACAATAAAAACTAATAGAAAGCGCAGGGGATGACGATGGAAAGAAAATTCACAAGAGACTTTGAAAATCAACAAATTCTCCAACCCAATCATGGAGGCTACAGAAAGGTAAAAGTACATGGAAAATGTGGCTGCTTTCGCCTGTGAAGTATACAAGGTTTTCCAAAGTAAGGAAGAAACACTGGCAGCTGCATAGACCTGGAAGATGCCTACAACGAAGTTCAGATTCCCTTCTTATGGAGCTACTTCTCAACTACAAAGTCAGCGGGACACTTATACGATAGTTTGCAGCAGCACTTAAGGAGCAAACCATCATCCTACGATTTGGAGACAGGACGTTTAGCTCAAAAACTCTCAGTGTGATTCCTTCAAGGTCTCTTCTCTCCCCTGTTTTACACAATGCTTTACATTTTGGCTTGCATACCTCAAGAGAAACGAATTGCTGACTTCAACGTGGTGACAGCCCTGATATGCCTTGGGGGTTGGCCTGGCTATAAAAAGCATTACCTTACCTGCTGGTTGATTAATGATGAAACTCATATAATTTACCATTTTATTTTGTAATACGTAATTAAATACTGGTTCTAATACAACAAAATATGGAGGGAGTTTCAGGGCTGAGTTTTAGTAAACTCAGATCTTGTTTCCCTCAATATTCCTGTATCTTACTTTAAGTATTTGAAAAGGAGGAGAGAAAAAAATAACCCCTAAACTTTGGTTAATGGATATGTACTTCTTCACTTCCTTTATGCTCGTAAACAAACAAACAAACAAAAGGGCGTTTAATGTGGCGTTGCCGGTAAATCGTTTGTTAAAACATGTTGTGCTTTTGAAAAGGGGTTTCCCTAAATGTGTAATCTGCTGTCAACTAGTGAGATTCCTAGCCCCGCTATTTCAAAATGTACGTGCTGAAAATCGGCCTGTCCACCAGTAAGCCCTATGTCATGCCTCTTCGTGGCGATACACGTTACCTGGGACCCTTATGGACTCAGGCTAAACTATAAGGGACTTGGAGGTAAGTCTGGCCCCCAGAGTGTGGCATAATGACCCATCCGCATAAGGATACTTCACTGCCTTTGGACGTCTCGGGAGAGACAATGGTTAAGGTAGTAAAGCCTGGAAGAAAATCTGGAGTGGGGTCTTAAGGCGGTTGGTCGACACATTGTGTTACCCTCTGGCAAAATCCTGCAGCTGTGCTGACGCCATACTGTACTAGCTTGGCCTTTCCATTAACCTGTAAGGGAGGCTGAGAGGGGAATTCTGGTGATTTGGGGACCCTGGATCTCTACTCACTTCGCCCAGGGCCGCGCCCTGGAGAGGTCATCCACTGTCGCTAATCCAGAATGAAAACACACAAGAGGGCAATAGGTGTTATAAACCCCGAGCGAACCAGCGTGAGCTCTGATGCCCCTGGGTTCTCTCCCAAAGGTAGAAAGGAACATCACATTCCTCCATCACTACCACCTGCCCCAAGCTTGGCGTCCCCGTAATAGGTCTTGAAGCTCAGGAAAAAGACTGAAGGGGCAGACTGTAAACCCTGCACCAGACAATGAAAGAAAAAAAATCTAAACTACCAGCCTAGAGATTGGCATTATGGAGCGTCAGAGTCCTGGCTTTTTTGATATACCTTTCCCGCAAGTTGACGACCCAGGAAAACAGCATCATCGACTGCAAACTGAAGAGGTTTAACATCAACATTGCTGCCTGCAAGAGAAAGCATCCTCTGGGGGAGGATACAGTTCTTTGGTAAGGACTGGAACCAAAGGACACAGACGTATGGCGTCAGATTCGCAGTGCACAGCTCTCTCCTATCCCGAGTTGAACCACCTTCCAAAGGGACAGTGCGAATCCTCTGCTCCGGTCACAAACTTCTCTGGACCAACAAACATCCTTAGCATCAACCCCCCCCCCCCAAAAAAAAAAAAAATAAAAATAAAAAACACTCTACTCTGCAGCTGAGGCTAAGGATGAGTTCTATGAAGAGCTGGAATGCAAGATCAAAGATGTGCCTGCAAAAAGGGAAACCCCGTTCGTGCACGGGGACTTCCATGCCCGGATTGCTGAAGACCACAGTGTCTGGCCCCGCTGCATCAACTGCTTTGGTTTTTGGCAAGCTCAATGAGAACGGACAGCAGCTACTTGAGCTTTGCTCCTTCCACGTCCTCTGGGATAACAAAACACCTTCTTTCCACCAAGCCACACCACAGAGTGTCCTTGAGGCACGCCAGATCCCCTCACTGGCATCAGCTGAACTTCATGATCACCTAAGACCCTTGCTCAACCATGTGCTTGTCCCCCCGCAGCTATCACTGTGCTGACTGCCCCACACTAACCGCTCCCGGTCCGGCAGTAAGATGCGTCTTCGGCCCAAGTGAATCCACACTCTGAAAATCCATAGCAACGCCCAGAGGATCGCTGTAAATGCCCATGAGCACGCTGAAACCTGTGCCAGGGCATCCAGATCTCAGGCGCTGTGGTAGCATCTGCGCCATGTATGAAGGGATGAAGAAAGCGTTCGGCCCTAAAACCATCAAGATCCTTCTCTAAAGTCTGACACCGTGGATTCTCACGGGCCACTGCAAACGGATGGAGAGATGGGTGGAAAACTACAGGAGCTGTACTCAGTCACCCAAACAGCCATCAGAACCGCCCCCCCCCCCCCCCCACCTGCCATGGAGGAACTCGACGCCCCACCCACCATTGAGTAACCCAGGAAAGGCCATCAACTCGGAAGCTTTGGGAAAGGCTCCGGGGAGCGAAGGCATTCTACAAGTGATCAAAAACTGGCAAGGATAGTTCTCTCCTCAGTCACCTCCATGACTTCTGCTGCCGTGTTGGGAGGAAGGGTCCATACCCAGAACATGCACAATGCAAATTTCATCACGCTGTACAAGAACTAAGGGGGCCAGAGCGACTGCATAATATTTTCGCAGAATATCCCCCCTTTAGCATTGTTGGCAAAGCTTCGCCTTTGTCATCCTCAACAGCCTGCAGCTGCTCATCAAACGAGTGCATCCGGGCACAGTGTGGTGTCAGAGCTGCAAGGTCGACGATCGACATGATATTACCTGAGGCAGCTAAAAGAGAAGTGCCACGAGCAGAGACGACAACCCTGTTCATCGCTCTATCGACCTGGGCCAAGGCGTTCCACTTGTTCCGATCAGGCCCCTTTAGCCTATACAGTAGATTGGATGCCCCCCCACCCCCACCCCCGTTCAAGCTCCTGAAGATGGGTCACATCCCCTTTCCCAAGACAACATGAATGGCACTGTCCACTACAGGGGTTCATCATTGCACCACTTCCCCTCAAGGGTGGTGTCAAACAATGGTGCGTGTTTTTTTGCCGACACTTTTCGGCGTCCCTTTTTCTCCTTGCTGCTGTGCTACGCTTTCTGACTGTCTGAGGACAACATCTTTTTTTCACACTAGGATGATGGAAGCCTCTTCAGCCGGCACCCTCTGGAGCAAAGACAAAAGGTGCGGAAATTCTTCATCAGGAGATGCTCTTCACAGACGTGCGTCCTCACTGTCCATTCAAAGGAAGCACTACAACGGCCTTTATCACCTGTTTCACTTTATGCTGCACAGAGTTCAGCCTCACTTCACTTGAGGAAAAAATGTCATGGGCCAAGATGTCGCAGCACTTCCCACATCTTCTTCAGCGATCACAAACCCCTGAAGTAATTGATGACTTAACTTACCTGAACTCCACTATTTCCACAATCTCGCGGCTCTTCTTTTGCAGCCTGCAAAGTCATCAGTCAAAGGTGTGAAAACAACCGCATCTGGCACTGACTGTGAACTGAATGTTTTCATCCCATGCTAGTCATGTAGGCACTTCCCCTTTTGTGAAGTATTGGAATGAGGAGTGCTTGACTGATTTTGGTGTTAAAAACCTACCTCGGATGTATCCAAATGTCACATATTTTGGTTTTATTTCGGGTTCCTGAAGATGATGTGAGTTCATATGTTAGCTGTGTGTGTTTTACAATGCAAACAGAATCTTTGAAGTGTGGTTTGTGTATACAGTTTGAGGTAAGTGATTCATCAGTTTTCTACCATGGCGTCTCTGCACTCGGAGCACAAGTGTCACTGTACAACTGTGAAAGAGTCAGTTCTGTGTGTGGAGTTTGTGGAGAGCGTGTGTTAAGACAGAGATAAAGGCTCTAGTGCACGATTGTATAAAGCTATGCCACTGAGCTATCACGTTGTTACAATTTAGACCTTTTGAATGATGAAGAGGGCAAGCAGTCTGCAGCCATGTGTATGAAATGTTACAAGAAACTCATGGGGTGAAAACACACTACCAAGCTTTCGAACTTCAAAACTATGATCGACCATGTTGCACTTGATATTCAGAAATGTCAGAATTCTGGACAACTTTCGATCCAGAGCTATCTTTCAGTCAGTGAAAAAGCGTGCATCACTTCAAAAAAAAAACTAAAGCTGGTCGCCCCCAAAAAGCGGAGTAGGGCCCTGTGAAAAGATCTCAAAAACAAATTTTCATCAGGGGGAGTTGCAATTTAAATGAAAACCTCTTCAAGGGTCTTTTGGGTCAGTCTAAAGTCAACCCCATTTTAAAAAAAAACAACAACAAAACCCCTCAAAAACAGAAAAATCACAAAACACACCAAAAAACCCCCGAAATTTTGTGAGTGAAATGTGGGGGTGTTGTGGGGGTGTGTGTGTGTGTTGTGGTTTTGTGTGTGTTGTGTGTGTGTTGGTGTGTGTGTGTGTGGGTGGTTTTTTTTTGGATTGTTTTAAATTTGGGAAGTCTCTTCACAAAAAAGGGTTAAATTTTGGGGGACTAAAAAAAAAAAAAATTTAAAAAAGGGGATGGGGTGAAGTGCTTATATGAGTGTGTTTGGGTGTGTGGTGTGTGTGGTTTTGTGTTGTGTGTTGGTTGTGTTGGTGGGGTGTGTGTGTGTGTGTTTTGTTTTGTGTGTGGGGTGTTGTGTGGTTTTTGTGGTGTTTGGGTGTGCGTGCAATGCACCCCATGCTTTTGGCTGGGCGCCCCGTTGGGGGTTTTGGTGGTGTGTGTTTGTGGTTTTTGTGTGTGGGTTGTTTTGTGTTGTGTGTGTGTGTGTGTGTGTGTTGGGGGGTTGGGGTGTGTGGTGTGTGTGTGTGGCGTGCGGCGCGGGAAACGCCCCGCAGGGAAACCCCAAATGCATGAAAGTTTGCCTTTTTAAACGACCAAACAAAAATTTTTAAAAACTGAAAAATCAATTAAAATTAAATGAATGCCAACAGAACTCGATTAGCCTTTGCTAAACCCAATCTTTTTGGGGGCTGTAAAGTTTTTCTTGTAAAGCCCCAAAGGGAAACCAATATCTATCCTTTGAATATTTTTAAAAAAGTGTTTAGAATTGGGAAAATTCAAAAAGAATATTTGAATAATAATGGGAGACCACAAGCGCAATTTTTCCCTCCTTAAAAAATTTGGGTTTTCCACGGGGGTTTAAAAAAAGGGCTTTTTAAAAAATTATACGGGAAAATTGATCTTTGACAAAATAACATTTTCTTTTTTGGGAGAATTTTTTCCCTTGGGTTCCCAATAAAATTTTTCCCCTTTTTAGAAAATGTTTTTAAAGGGTTTTATCCCCTTTTTAATCTACTTTCTGGATTTTTTCTAAGAGCCCCCTTTCTTTTGCTAATTTATCAGTTTATTTCTTTTCCCCATAGATCCCAAAAATGAATGGGATCCAGCAAAACCTAAAAAAAGTTTCCCCTTCCCATAACGGAATGTATCATATTAAATTTTATACAAAAATTTAAAATTTTTCCTTGCATTTGCTCCCCAAAAAACAGAAGCTATAAAGAAAGATTTTGAGTCAACCCCGATTTTTAAAAGCTGTAAATTTCCACCTCAAGATCAGATATCCAAAGATAAGGGCCCTAAAGGGTTGCAAATATTCAGCATGAAAACTGAAAAAATTCTTTCCTAAAAAAATGATTTTTTTTTGCTTTTAAAAACGGGGAAATTAAAAAATCCAGCTCCCGTATAAGATTTTAAAACGGGAAACCCTCCTGTAAAATTTTAAAATGGGGTGGGGTATGTGTTTTTAAAATTTCTTTTTGCTTCAATGATATCAAAATTTAAAATTTTTTTCTTTTTTTTAGATAGTATAATCTAATCAAAATTTGGGGAAAATATCCTCCCATTGAGGAAAATGTGGGCCCTATTTTGGGGGTTTCGAAAAAGGAAAAGCAAAATCGATTTCACATTTTTAAATAAATATCAGTATAAATTTTGAAAGGGCCGCAGGGAAGAAATTTTTCGGGGCCCTTTAAGGGGAAAAACCCCATTTGGAATCAAAAAAGAAATTTTATTTTTACTGAATTTGATCAGAAGACTTCTGGTTAATATTTGGGTGTTTGTAGTTTGCGTTTATCATCAAGTGCCAAGAAAATTAGCTTCTTTTATAGGTTTTTAAAAAATTAGAAGGGACTGGAACATCAAGGGCTAAAACTTTTAAAAAGGGTTTACTGGGCTATTTTGTAAATGCTTAAGAATGTTTGGGGAACTGAAAATATACTTCCTTTCCCTAAGTCAATTTTTTTAAAGAACCAGACAAAAAAAAGATGTACAAAAGTTTTTTAATCTTTTAAACCCCCCATTGTGCACTGATTATTTTTTAGTAAAGATAGCCTTTGTCTGGGATTGGTTTTTTAAGTTTTTCAATTTTTAATTTTTCCAGTTTAATTTAGGAGTGAAATTTAACCCTAAAAATTTAACTTTTTTGGAATTTTTTGAAGATTTTTTTTTTCTAGCCAAGTTGAAGGGAAAACTTTTGGATTTTTTCCAAATGTTGAAAAACTTTAAATTTTGTCCTTTCCCGATAGTTCTAGTCCATTTTCGTTCATATATTTATTTAGTTTTTTCAAATTTTAATTTGATATAAAAATTTTTTTATATTTTAATATGGTTTCTTTTTTTGTTGTTTTTTTTATGTTTGTATTCAACCACCCTTGCAATATCATCGGGGATTTTTGCACTAAAAACATATTTTTTTGGGCTATTTTTTAAAGGGAAAACGTGAAAGAGAATTGTAAATAGAATAGGTTCAATAAGGAGCCCCCGAGGGATGCCAATGTCAAGTCTTTTAAAAGAAGGAAATTTTTTAACCCAAACCCTTTTTTTCAAACGTTTTCTCAATTAAGAAAGATTGTATGAAAAACTGTTTTTCATTTTCCCAATAATCCCCAAAATTTTTCAACTTATAAAGTAAAAGGGGAATGCCAGGGCACTAACGTATTTCTTTTTTTAATGTAAAGGGAAAATTTTTAAAAGTACTTTTTCTACGAGGGAAAAAGTTTTTTTAAAAATACTTTTCAAAATTTTTTCAAGGTGATCCCCCCATTTTAACCCTTTTATCTTTTTGAAACCTGCCTTTATTTTTTGGGAATTATGTCATTCTTTTCGCAAAAAATGTTTAAAAAGCGTTTTTTTTAAAATATTTTTTTTAGTAAATTTTTTCCCAAATTGAGATGTTTAATGCTATTGGTGGGTAAACCCATCAAATTTTCAGGGCCGGGGTTTTCCCTTTTTTTGGAAAATGGGGATTACCACTACCTCTTTCCCGAAAATAGGAAGAGTTGCCCTTTAACCAACCCTTTTTTGGTTTAAAAGAGTGACGTAATTGCTTCCAGAAAAAAAGGGAAGGGGGCCATAACAATTGATACGAAAAAACCATCAAACCAACAGCTGGCTTTTTCAGGGAATGACATTAAATGCCCTTTCTTATTCTTCAAGGTTATAGATGCATTTAAGTAATGGTTTGGATCCGGTGTGGGATCACAATAAGTATCCTTTTTCTCCTCTAGTTCTCTGTAACGTTTGGTATCTGTATGTAGTCTAGTTGATGAGTTAGTTTTTGAAAAAGCTTATACAAATGCTTCAGTTTTCTCTGATGATGTTGGAATAGTATTTTTTTTTCTATTTAATAGGATATGAGGTAAAAAAATACTTGTTTTTTTTTCCTTTACCCTTTTCCATACTCTGTGCATCCTTTGATGAAAATATTTCTGAATGACAAAAATGATTGAAATAGAGACGTTTTGCTTTTGCGACAACCCTGTTACTGTGGCTTTTTGCACTTTTTCATTTCAATAAAGTTTTCATCAGTTCTATCTTTGAGCAATGTTTTGTATGTTTTCTTTTTATTAGATACGGCTTCTGCGCACTCTTCATTCCACCAACTATTTCCTCGATATTTTTTATCTGTAGAAGATTTGCACTTTGGCATTGATTTTCAGCTGCAGATATAATAGCTTTTCTAAAGTTGTTATAAAACACTTCAATATCTTCGTGTTCAATAATGCTGCGATCTATAGATTAGAAGGGTTGACTCATATAAACTCCAGTCTGCATTATTATATAAAAACTTTGGTATTTCATCTTCAGCTTCTGTTCTTCATAAACTATTTGCTCATTTATTTTCACAACAATAGGGAAATGATCACTCCCTAAAGAATCATCTTCTGTTGTCCAAGTATGTGTTGTGTGTGTGTGTGGGGTGTGTGTGTGTGTGTGTGTGCGTGTGCGTGTGCGTGTGCGTGTGTGTGTGTGTGTGTGTGTGCGCGCATGCGCGCACGCCACTCCCAGTGTTTTTGCATGTTTGTAAACATGGCTATGTTTGTATGTACAGAATATGAATTCACAGATTTTGAGGTGCATATTACTAAGTTATTCAAGATTATATTGGGCTTATTGTCAACTATCAAGAACTGTTGATCTGGAGAGAGAGAGAAGCAACCATACACCCTTTTACATATTAGGCAACACAAGCAGCAAAGGGTGACCTAGTAAACAAGAGACAAGTGCACAAAACTTGTTGTGTCAAAACAATTAGGTGTGTGATCAGTATGGACAGTCGGGGTGTCAATCAGTGGCAGTTGGCAGTAGTGAGTAGTGTCTGAAACTGTGGAACGGGCAGTATCATGAAATTGTGTGTGGCTTTGGACAAGGACAATGTATAAGTGACTGACAACATTAAGGAATTCAAAATGTGAGTATTAGCATGCGGTGTGTGTGTGAGTGTATGTGTGTGTGTGTGGTGTGTGTGTGTGTGTGTGTGTGTGTGTGGTGTGTGTGTGTGTGTGTGTGAGAGAGAGAGAGAGAGAGAGAGAGAGAGAAGAGAGAAGAGAAATGAGAGAGAGAGAGAGAGAGAGAGAGAGAGAGAGAGAGAACTGACACTGGACACATGTTTATTGGCATTAGCTTTTTACAGCCTTAGTGCCAAGGGGAACAATTTCTGGAAACAGCAGTATACTAATAGCAGCGAGAAAAGGGACAATACTCATGCACTTCCACTTACATGTATACTTCAACCACACGCAATTTCCAATCTAGGGTAACACTCCACACACACACACACACACACACACACACACACACACACACACACACACACACACACACACACACACACACACACACACACACACACACACACACACACACACACACACACCACACACAAATCATCATCATCATAAATACCAGACTCGACCATCCATCTGTAGTTATTCAAGTACTAAGCGTTCATTGGAACTCAAGAAAATTTCGAGTAGTTATTTTGTCTTTTCAGTTTCTCTCGCTTTTTTTTCTTCACTGTAGCTTTATTCCGCCTAATACCTTTTTTGTTCTGTCTTTTTTTTTCTTTTTCTTTGTAATTACTTTCGTTATGTTACCATTGTCATTTCCTCTCTTTTTTTAATTTTTAGTGTCAGTGTTGATCGGATGACAGTATCTTGTTCCTCGTATTATTTGCTTCTGCAATAAATTTTGAAAGCGATGTTATCATTTCTTCGTCTCTGGATATAAGAATAGCTACTAAATCATGTCTTCTGGAAACAGGTAAAGAAAACAAACTATACTTATTCGAATTGACTCATATGCAGGGCAATGAAAGATAAAATGCCGTTCGTCTTCAACTCCCTTACAACACATTAAGCACAAATATCCATTTCCTGATCGTCAATAAACCATCTTCTGTTAGCCTTTAATCCAAGAGTTCTCATTCTTAGTCTGGCAAAAAGACTTCGATGCCATCTTTTTAATGATGAGATATATTTTTCAGCTTGGAAAATACTTTTAAATGAGGAATACCAATTATATTTTGTGTTTTCTTCTACATGGGAATGCCAGTTTTGCTTATATGAACTGATTAAACGATCCTTAAATTCGAGATAAAGGCAACGTCACTTCCAACTCCGTGACTCATCCAAACTATACCGAAACCGTTCTCAGTAAGAACCTTTCTTATATTGTCTACCCAATTTGCCTTCCTCTTCATGTTGCTGCAACACATTTCATACGCCTGCCTACATAATCTTTCTATTGGAAGCTTTATAATCTTTAGCCAATATTTCACACTCTTAATAGTTGTTCGGAGCTTTAGTGGATATCTGCCAGTCTCGCCGTATGCCAGTATGTTAGAGGAGCTGAGGGGTATATTCAAGAAACGTTTAATAGCAAAAGTGTGCACTGTTTCTATCTGCTTATTCTCTGCTGCACCCCAGATTTCTGCTGCATATGTCAGGATAGGCTCGATCTGTGTGTCAAATAACTTCCAGAAAAGTGAAGAATCAGTGGATCTTAATTTGTTCATAGCTCTGAGAATGTCAGTGACTCCCTTCTTCCCTTTTCTACATACCTCTGTCCAAACTGTATTTAAACTGAGCTTAGTGGTAAAAATTACTCCAAGATACTTATAGGAATTTGTAACCTTTACTTCCATATTGCCATACCACCATTTTTCATGAATAAAAGATGTCCTCCCTTGCGAAAAACCATTACATTCGTTT
>JAFLJL010005657.1:10000-12665 GCA_018398815.1 Conus ventricosus | reverse complement strand
CAGTACCGTGATCCACTGTATCATCCGTCCAGTGTACACGTGATACCATCATGCTAGCCTTTCAATGTACCACGTAAACACACTGCTAGCCTCCATTCATTACCACGTGATCACATCACTGCTAGCCTCCAGTTCAGTGTATCCGTGATGCAACACTGCCAGCGCAATGTACCACTGAACAAATCAAGCTACCCCGTGTACCAGTGAACACGTACATCAATGCTAGCTCTAGTGTACCACGTGATACCATCATGTCCTCTATGTACCATGTATACACATAATGAGCCTCTAGTGTACCACGATACACATCATGCTAGCCTCAGTGTACCAGTGTACACATCAATGCTATCCTCCAGTGTTCACGTGATACACATCACTGTAGCCTCCAGTGTACCACATGATACACATCAATGCTAGCCTCTAGTGTACACATGATCAATCACTGCTACCTCCAGTTACCAATGATACACACCAATGCTAGCCTCTAGTTACCACGTGATACACATCAATGCAGCCAGTGTACCCGTGATACACATCAATGCTAGCCTCCAGTTCAGTGTATATCACGTGATGCATATCACTGCAGCCTCCAGTGTACCACGTGATACACATCACTGCTAGCCTCCAGTTTAATGTACCACGTGATACACAACAATGCTAGTCTCTGGTGTACCACGTGATTCAGATCACTGCTGGCCTCTAGTGCACGTGATACACATCACTGCTAGCTCCAGTTTAATGAACCACGTGAAAACACACATCACTGCTAGTCTCTGGGCTTGTACGGTAGACCTATCACAAGATTACGCTGAATACCCAGCTCCAGAATAGTGTACACACAAAATACTTCCCCGGCTGCCTGAACATTCTAGTGCTAGTAAGTTCTCTATCTCTCTGACTTTAAAAAAAACAACAACAAACAAACAAAACAAAAAACTTCGAATTTTTTTTTTTTTTAAACTGCCGTCTGGTATGTTTCTGCAATTTTGAACCATTCTTCAGTATTTGGTCTGGAAATGGTTTTACACATTCTTTTTTCCTCCTGATCCCGATTTATGACATACCAGCTATCTTATTATAATCTGGCGACTGGTTACTGAAAATATCAAACTGACCCGTATGGACGTTGACTGCCCACATTCTGCGATGTTAGGCTAATTGTCCGTCGTGTATGGCATTTTTATGTCATTTTTGTGACGAGGGAATGTTTTTAATCATTGTTTTTAACTGTTTGTTTATGTACTCTTTGTAAGGTATGAAGCTTTTTAATGATTGTTTGAAATCATTTTCTGTTTTTTAACCTGGGAGCGAAACATTTGGAAGAATGCCTGGCGCCCTTAGTGTGACGTAGCTCCATGTCATTAATTGTATTTGTCGTTTGTTAATCAATGTGTGTCTGTGTGCTTGCGTGCGCGCGTGTGTGCGTGCATGTGTGCGTGCGTGTGTGGGTGTTTGTGTCAGCCGCCGCCGCTGCTGCTGCTGTTGCTGCTGCTGCTGCTGCTGCTTTTTCAAGATGTAATTTTTTCTTTTTCTTTTACCGACTTGCTGACAGCCGTGAGGAGGTTTTTGCGTGGAGGGGTGGAATGATAAAAGACTGAATGTAGCCATGAAACGCCACCACCTCTGCACTGCAGTGGACTTGATACGCACCATTTGCTGTACTCGGTTTAGTTTGGGTGTCACGTGCACGCCTGATGCACACAGTGCATGCGCTTGTATGATGCAGACAAAGGGTATGTTTTGGCTTGATAATCCTCCCCCTCGACCCCCCCCCCCCCCCCCTGCTAATTGCTCACACTTGCTAACACACACACACACACACACACACACACACACACACACACACACACATAATAATATATATATATATATATACATATATATATATATATATATAGACACACACACTTATACATACATACATATATACAGGGTCGAACTTTAATTAAGGACCACTTATACACAGTCTCACAAAACATAGAAAGAAAAACCGACAAACGACAGAAACTTTATAAATGTTTAATTTCATTATCAGTGAACATTTTGTCACTTTCATCGAAAAAAATCATTCTTTCTGATTAGACAGGGCTGCCTGAATGAGACTACCCCCCAAAATGACATTCACAAAAAGAGTTTCTTTACAGTCTGATCAAAACCGAGTGTGCCCCCCTCGTGCTGCCACACAAATCCACACAGCGCTGCCTCATGCTGTTGACTGTTCTTGTAATGAGTGCCTGGGGGAGGTTTGCCCACTCCTGCTGCGGGTTTAGTGCAGCAGCTCCTGTCGATTTGCCGGAACAGGGTGATTTTCTTGAACTCTCCTCCCAAACTCGCCCCAGATGTTTTTCAATAGGGTTCATGTCCGGGCTGTTTGCCGGCCATGGCATCCTGGTGATGCCAGCTTGCACCACCCAAAAGTGTTCACGGCTCGACAACGATGTGGGGTGGCATTATCGTCCATGAACACAGCCTGAGCCCGAATCTGCTGGAGTGCTGGGACAACCAAAGGCCGTAAAATCTCCTGCAGGGAGCGTTGGCCGTTCAGGTTGCCATCCACATGGTACAGGGAGTCTTGTGGTGACTGTGATGCCCCCCCCCCCTCCCCCATACCATGACGAGCCACCACCAAAAGCGACGACCTCCTGGATGACGTCATCTGCCAGCT
>JAFLJL010005657.1:0-5000 GCA_018398815.1 Conus ventricosus | reverse complement strand
ATTGCTAATGGCATTGGGCATTGACGTGCTGATGGCTTGCCTAATGTGTAATAATTGTCACATTTTGGCAAAAATTGCCTATGTTCACATTGTGCTGCTTCAATTTTGCCTGGTGTGATGGACTGCCTAATGTGAACAGATATGATGTGTGAGAGGAGAGAGAGAGAGGGGAGAGGAGAGAGAGGTGAGAGAGGAGAGGACGGGAGAGGGGAGAGAGAGGGAGGAGAGGGCGAGACAGAGCGAGAGAGGAGAGTAGGGAGGGGTGAGAGAGAGTAGAGCGAGAGAGGAGTGAGGAGAGAGAGAGAGATACGATTCACGCAAATTGAAAAAGCTGACAGGCACACAAAATCAACTTCAGATGCATCTACATTTCACTCGATCAGCTCAGGTCAACACAATGTTACAAAAAAATAGCTGATTATCAGTCCGTCCCGTCAGACAAGACAGAAACTGGATAAATGTCCTCTCCGTTCAACCTCCTCACAACGTAAGTGTTTCAAGCCTAATATAAGCAGACATGTTGAGGAGAGAGAGAGGGAGGGAGGGAGGGGAGGAGAGAGAGAGAGAGATTTGATGGCTTGAACATCATGTGTAGATATCTCAGGATCCAGTTCATTTACACATTTTTACATGATCTGCCAGGGTGACAGCGTGAGTTGCACTGAAGTTTTTTTCTGAGGCAGCTGCATCGTCCTGTTGTACATTGAGTTGTACACTGACACTTTGTGTACCCTTGCCCTCCAGTTGCCTTTGCTGTTGCTGTCCGAAGTGAAAGGCAGACATCAGGAACATCTCCTGCCTTTATCAGAGGTTGGTTGATGGCCACCGAGGTCAGCAGCTGTAATTTTGGTCCTAGAACCACCCTCCCGGCATCAAACAGTATATAGCCCATCTTGTTCTTGAAGAACCACAACTAACAGATTTTTGGATCTGTTGGGCCACGATCCACATCTGGGACCCGCAGTGTAGCACACTGGCCAATGGACAATGGTTTTAGCAAGTTTTTGCCACCGTCTTGACATCCGTGCTGCTGCTTGGATTGTCCTGTTCAGCAGAAGCACGGATCTCGTTGAAAAGCTGGGGTATGCTGGGTTTCTGCTTCTGCTTCTGCTTCTGTTGCTGTCGCTACTACTGCTTCTGCCTCTGACTCTGCTACTGTGTCTTCTTCTGCCTCTACTACTGCCTCTGCTTCTGTTCTCAACTTCTGCCTCTGCAGCTGCCTCTGTCTCTGCTTCTTCCTCTGGTTCTGCAGCTGCTTCAGCATCTGTCTCTGTCTCGTTTGATGCTTCGTGTTCTTCCATAAATGCATCAAGATCTTCCTCTGTCAATATGTCACCGAGTGCTGTACTTGGCAGTACAGATGAACCTAATCCAACCTGCGGATCTTGTCAAATGTGACTTTGAATGGACTATGACCGGTTGTTTCGTGACGGCTGATGTTTTATTTGCCACTGCACAAACTTAAGGCCAACTGACCACTTCTTGCTGTTGTTTTCCTTCATCCAAATGGTCAGTTTGTCCTGGATGACTCACATTGAGACGTTCAACAGCGCCCTGGCTTTGAGGATGACGCGGACGTCCTGTCACCAGCTTCAGTTCTGGCCAAAGCGTTGCAAGCTCTGCGATGATGGTATTTAAACGAACTCCCGTCCGTTGTCGGACTGCAAAATAGAGGTGCTCCAAATGTCAGAAAGATGTCCAGGAGATTCGCTGCAACCTCTTCTGCTCTTTTTGATTGTCAGTGGACGCAGCACGCAAATTTGCTGAAATGATTGACAAAAGTCATGATGTACTTGAATCTCCATCAGGCAAAGTCTGAAAGTTGATTCAGATCGATCTGGCATCTTGAATGGATATGATGATGCGTAATGGTTTCACTACCAGACCCTTTGGAGCTTGTCTGGCTTTTTTGTTTGATGGCAGTGCTCACAGAAGGAAATGTAAAGGTAGCAGGATCCTGTGTGATGTTTGACCATTTCTTTTTTCACCCAGCAATTGTTTTTTTCCCACCACCGTGGCCAATAGCTTCATGGGCTGCTTTTATAACACCGAACACTTCTTCCAGAGACGCAACAAACTTGAATTCATCTTCCTTTGGATCTTTTCTCTTGCGAATCAGTCGGTCAGCAGTGCCAATGCGCAGTACTTCGTAACGTCTTTTGAGGTTTAAAGTCAAATGTAGACTTGGCTCCATCAGAATTAATTCCGTAGCATATCCTGTATCAACTGATCACGCTGGCGGGTGGGTTGGATGACACATTCTCTGCCTTGCCTTCCAGTGCTTGACGCAGCTTTGAGTTCAAAGGCAGCTTGGTCCATGTTGCCCAAACTTAAAACAAACACAACAAAATGCGATAGAAGAGCGAAAGAGACGCAGATTAAGTTCAAAGGCAATTTGGTACATATTGCGCTAACTGAAACAATCTGCAAAAGGGACAACGAGAATGAGAAAGAAAAGAAAGAAAAGAAAGAGGGAGAGAGGGATGGGGCGTTTTGAGGGGTGTCAGAGAGAAGAGAGATGAAAGAGAAATAAGATATAGAGGACATGGAAGGATCAGGAGAGAGAGAGAGAGAGAGAGTGAGGGAGAGAGAGGGGGAGTGAGAGGGAGGAGAGGAGAGAGAGAGAGAGAGGAGAGGGAAAGAGAGAGAGGAGGGAGAGATAGAGAGAGTTTACATTCAAAGTCTTGAGAAATCCAGTCTTCCTTTAACTCTGAAAGAGAGAGCAGAGAGAAGGAAAGGGCTTCGATCAGAGGACGTCCTCATAAAAAAAACACAAAATAGGAACAAATCCAAGTAAAACAGAAACCTGTAAAGAGTAGGGAGAAGGTAGTAGCTCAGTCCAAACAGACACGTGAACTGTGGTCAAGCATACAACACTGAGGATAACAGTGCCGGGGAAATGAAGCGATGTTGTGTAATCCATGTTCACTGGAGCATCTCAAAGTCAGAGGGATATCATTGAGAGGAAAGCCCTTAAATTCCATCAAAGTCAATTCTTCTTGTATTCACATTAGGCAAAAATGCCATTGCTAATGTGAAAGTCTTGCCTAATGTGAACATAGCAAGTAATTTGCCTAATGTGAACATTGAGCAAATTTACTTGCTAATGTTTACAATAGGCAAATTTATGCCTAATGTTACATTAGGCATTATTCACATTGAGGTAACATATATATAAATATATATAATTATATATAATAATATATAGTCATATTATAATATATATATATTATAAAAAACATGATTAAAAGCAAATTCTTAAAACGGGGCTACAAATTTGTTTCGAGGTCTTTCTCTCTTCAGATCCGTGGCCAATCCCCTGTCTGACTCGATCGTTTATATGTGTTGGATCTGTGAAAACTGTTGTCGTTGGGTTGTGTTGCACGTGTTGTGCAGAGGGTGGGCCTGTTAGGGGTTAAGTCTTCTTTATTGAGTATGAGGGGTTGTGTTGGACGTGTTGTGGCAAAGGGAGGGGGGGGGGGGGGGGGGGCCTGTTTGGGTTGTAATGTCTTTCTTTCTCTATTGAGTATGAGGGTCTATCTAGGGTTGCTATTATTATACTTGTTGATAAATGTATCAATGATTCATGCTGTATGTATGTATGTATGTATGTTATATTGATTATTAATATATTTATATATTATATATATATCTATTATATCTATGTGTGTGTTTTAAAACTAAGTATTAAAAAGGAATACTAAAACTCTCTACAAATTTGTTTCAAGCGTGTTTGCGCTGTCATCAGGATGATTTCTGGTTTGCCACCGCGATGTTATATAGCGTGTGGGCTTCCCGTTTGCGGTTGTTTGCACGTGCGGGTTGGCTGCACGTTGTTTTTTGAGGGCTTTCAGGTTTTTGTTTTGGTTTTGTTCACTAACCAACGATTTCCATTTATGCTGCAGTTGTTTTACTATTTCTGTTTTGGTGTTTAAAGTGCTAAGTGTGGTTTGCATAGTTATTAACATTTTTCAGTTAAACATAGGTTGCACCTTTTGAAACATTGCTGTTATGGTGTGCTCTTTTTTGATTTTCCAGGATATATTGTAGCTTGTTTTTGGCTCTTTAAGTTTCCAGATATATTTGCTCAGTTCTGTTGGTTTTTATATTTTTCTTTATTAAATGACTGTTTGTGGTTGCATATTGGTTTGAGTGGTTTCAGTGATCCCTATGTATGTTTCTTTTTCAGAAAATATAAAACCAAACAGAACTGAGCAAATATATCTGGAAACTTAAAGACGCAAAACAAAGCTACAATAATCCTGGAAAATCATAAAAAGAGCATCACCATACAGCAATGTTTCAAAAAGGTGCAACCTTGTTTAACTGAAAAATGGTTATACTATGCAAACACACTTAGCAACTTTAAACACCAAAACAGAAATAGTAAACAACTGCAGGCATAAATGGAAATCGTTGTTAGTGAACACACCAAAACAAAAACCTGAAAGCCCTCAAAAAACACGTGCAGCCAACCGCACGTGCAAACAACCGCAACGGGAGCCCACACGCTATATAACTCGGCGGTGGGCAAACCAGAAATCATCCTGATGACAGCGCAACACGCTTGAAACAATTTGTAGAGGTTTTAGTATTCCTTTTTAATACTTGTTTTTAACAAATGTTGTCCCCAAGGGGTCGAGCGCTTTTTAGAATCATTTTAGGCTGTTCAACCATATTGATCTATATATTATTATATATTACACACACACACCTACCACCACCACTGTGACCACCATCAGAGAGAGAGACAGGAGGGGGGAGGGAGGATACATTACAATAAAAAACACATACATATGTGTGACACATATCGGTCACATACACACATACTCATGACGCACATGCAAATACTTTGTGCATATGTTCAGATTTTGGAGGAAGAACGACGGCCTATAATTGAGAAGCAGAATGACCCCGCTCCACGACATACACAAAGGGTTTCAAGCAATTTCAAGTTGGAACACAAGGAGAGAGAGAGAGAGGGAGAGACTGGATGGGAC
>JAFLJL010005656.1:12500-28253 GCA_018398815.1 Conus ventricosus | reverse complement strand
CCCATCAGTTTGCTAGGCGGGCCTCATTCACGTAAAGGTTGAAGGGCACACAAGCTCTTCGGCGGGAGAGGCTGAAACAGATGGCGGCTGATACGAACAGCGCGACAGACTCGCTCGAAGGCATCCATGATTCCGTCGGCCCTCATTACCTTCCAAAGTACAGCACGCTCTCAAAAACTGTACTTGGATCGAGGAAAAAAACAAGTTTGCATCCTGTTTTATTGATAACATCAAGATTTTCCATCACAAATGTTAGTTAGACCACCTAATGACAATAAGCGTCATGTACGTTATTATCAAATATTGCGTCACGCTGATGATGCTCGTATTCAATACGTAAACGACCTTCGGAAAGAGGTGGGGGGGGGGGGGGGGGGGGGGGGAGGGAAAAAAGAACATAAAATTTAAAAAAAAGAAAAGAAAGAGGAGAAGAAGAAGGAAGAAGAAGAGAAAGAAAAAGGAGCTGTTAACCACACTTCTGTCTGACCGAAAAAAAGACCTCTGGATGAACTTTCCACCTTGACTGGTTTCACTGGAATGTGGTCTTGACATATAAATGCGCAGGGGGGGCAGCAGAAAATGGGAGTTAGGACATTTCGGAGGGGCTGCCTTGAGGCAGAAAGAGAACCAGTAAAAAAAAAAAAAGAAAAAAAAGAAAAAAAAGAAAAAAGGTGAAACGGGGAAGGAGGGTGGGTGGGGGAGGGGAAAGAAGGGGGTCTGGGTGTGGAAGACGCTGCGAGTGGAGGTATGCCAAGACTGACCATGGGGCGCTGGTCAATAAATGACCAACGAGTACGTTCTAAGTGATAACTTGCAAAGTGAGCATGTTGGTGTAAGGCGCGCGCGCGCGCGCGCGTGTGTGTGTGTGTGTGTGAAAGGGAGAGAGGAGAGAGAGAGAGAGAGAGGAGAGAGAGAGACAGGTGTGTGTGTGTGTTGTGTGTGTGTGTGTGTGTGAGAAAAGAGAGAGAGAGAGAGAGAGGAGAGAGAGAGAGAGGAGACGTGTGTGTGTGTGTGTGTGTGTGTGTGTGTGTGTGTGTGTGTGTGTGTGGTGAAAGAGAGAGAGAGAGAGAGGAGAGAAGGAGAGGAGAGGAGAGAGAGGAGAGAGAGAGAGGAGAGAGAGGGAAAAGAACACGTGTGTGTGTGTTTTGTGTGTGTGTGAGAGAGAGAGAGAGAGAGGAGGAGAGAGAGAGAGAGAGAGAGAGAACGCGCGTGTGCGCGCGTATAATGTGTGTGTGTGTGTGTGGTTGTGTGTGTGTGTGTGTGTGTTGTGTGTGTGTGTGTGTGTGTGAAAGAGAGAGAGAGAGAGAGACAACGTGTGGTGTTGGTGTGTGTGTTGAGGAACCAGAGAGAGAGAGAGAGAGAAAGGGGAGAGGAAAAGAGAGAGAGAAGAGGGGAGACAATGTTATGTGTGTGTGTGTGTGTTTGAAAGAGAGAGAGAGGAGGAGAGAGGAGAGAGAGGAGAGAGAGGAGAGAGAGAAAACGTGTAGAGAGAGAGAGAGAGAGAAAAGGGGCGGGGAGGAGAGAGAACATGTGTGCGTGTGTGTGGGGGGGATGGGGGTGGAGAGAGGAGAGAGAAGAGAGGAGAGAGGGGGAGGGGGAGAGAGAGAGAGGGGGAGAGTAGAGAGAGAAGTAGAGAGAGTACAATCCGTGTGTGCGCGCGCCCCGTATTGTGTGTGGTGTGTGTGTGGAGAGAGAGAGAGGAGAGAGAGAGAGAGAGAGAGAGAGAGTCTGTTTTGTCTCTCTCTCTCTCTCTGTGTATCCATCAGGCCTCTCTCTCCTTCCCCCGTGCGTTTTCAACGGTTGTAGCTTGTGGCCCCCCCTTCTATGCTTGCCTGCGGCTAGGCTCGCACCCAATGTGACCTATTTTCTGAATGGCTGAAAATCCTTTCTCCGGTGGAGGTCTATTGGGTGGAGGTTGGGGTGTGTGTGAGGGTGGGGTCGGGAGGGAGGGGGGTGGGTGCCATGATCCCGGGGTGGGGGGGGGTGGGGGGGAGGGGGGTTGGTTGGAGGCCCGGGGGGCCAAGGGGGGGTTGGGGGTTTTTGGGGGTGGGGTGTGTTTTTTGGGTTTTCCGGGGAGGGAAGGGGGGGTTTGTGGGTGTTTTGTGGGGGGTTGGGGTGTGTGGGGGGGGTTTTGTTTTGTGTGTGTTGGGGTTGGGGTGCCGGGAGCGACCCCGTAAGGGGGGTGGTTGGGGGTGTTGTGTGTGTGTGTGTTTTTGTGGGGTTGTGTGTGGGTGTGTCCCGGGGTGGGGGTTGTTGTGTGTGTGGGTGTGTTGTTGTGTGTTTTTATGCGAGCGTGAAAGTGGTGTGTTGGGTGGTGGTGGTGTGTGTGTGGGGGGTTTTGGGGGTGTGTGGGTGGGGGTTTGGACTTGTTTTTTTTTTGTGTGTGGGTGAGGTGTGTGTGTGTGGGGGTGTGTTGGGTGGGGTGTGTGTGTGTGGTTTGTGTGGGGGTGTGTTTGCAAAAGCTTTAAAAGTGTGTGAGTGTGGTGTGGTGTGTGTTTGTGTGGGGGGGGGGGGGGGGGGGGGGGGGGGGGGGGGGGGGGGGGGGGGGGGGGGGGGGGGGGGGGGGGGGGGGGGGGGGGGGGGGGGGGGGAGGGGGGGGGGGGGGGGGGGGGGGGGGGGGTGGGGGGGGGGGGGGGGGGGGGGGGGGGGGGGGGGCCGAGGGAGGGGGGGGGGGGGGGGGGGGGGGGGGGGAATTTTTGGTTTTTGGGTTGGGGAACCCCCGGCCCCGGGTTTTTTTTCCCCTTTTTTTCGGGGGGGAAAAGGGGGGGTTGGGAAAAAAGGGGGGTGGGGAGTTTTGGGGGGGCCTTTTCTTTCTTTTTTCTGTTTTTCCTTTCCTTTTTTTTCCTTCCGTCTTTCCCGGTCTTTTATTTCTTTTCTTTCTTTTTCTTTTTTAAATTTCTTTTTTTCGTCTGGCCTTTCATTTCTTTGCTCTGTCTGCCCCTTTAAAATTTCTTTGCGGGGGTTTTTGTTTTTTTCCATTTCTTTTTTTGGGCCTGTCCTTTTCCTTTCTTTTTTCGGCCCTTTTTTCTTTTTCTTTGCCCCTGTTTGCCCTTTTTTCCTTTTTTTTTTTTTTTTTTTTTCTTTCTTTTTTTTTCCCTTTTTTCTTTTTTTTTGTTCCTTTCATTTTTTTTGTTCTTTTTTTTTTTTTTTTTTTTTTTTTTTTTTTTTTATTTTTGTTTTTTTGGGTCTGCCCTTTTCTTTTCCCTTTGCCGGGCTTTTCCTTTCATTTTTTTTTTTTCTTTCTTTTTTTTCTTCTGCCCCTTTCATTTCTTTCCCTCTGCCCTGCCCTTTTTCATTTTTCTTTGCTCTTTTCGGGGCCCCCTTTTTTTTTCCTTTTTTTTTGGGTTTGTCTTCCTTTTTTCAATTTTTTTTTTTCTGTCTGCCCTTTTCCTTTCATTTTTTTTTTCTGTCGGTCCAAAAATTTTTTCTTTTTTCTTCGGGCCCTTTTTTTTTTTCCCTTTTTCCCTTTCTGCCCTTTTCCTTTTTTTTTTTTCTGTTTTCCTTTGTTTTCCTTTTTTTCGGGTCTGTCTTTTCATTTTTTTTTTTTTCTGTTGCCCGTTTTTTTTTTTTCCTGGGCCTATATTTTTTTTTCCCCAAAATAAATTTCCGGCAGAAAAGTTTTCGGGTTGGGGGTTATTTTTTTCGGGAGGGAAGGGGTAAAGGGAAGAGAAAAAGAGAGGAAGAGAGAGGAGAGAGGAGAGAGTGGGGAGGGAGAGAGAGGGGGAGAGGAGAGGGGAGAGAAAAGGGACACAGCTGAGGAGGGGGAAGGGGGGGTGGGGGGGGGGAAAAAAAAAAAGAAAAAAGAAAGGGAAGAGAGGGGGGGCCCCGGGGGAAAAAAAAAACAAAAAAAGGGGGGGAGGGAACTGGAATTTCGGGGGGGGTGGGGGGAAGGGGGGGGGGGGGGGGGGGGGGGGGGGTATTTTTGATCTGAACCACATGGGGCCCATTTCAAACACAAAGGGGATGTTTATTCAAAGTCTGTATTTCCCAACCGCACCCACCCACCCCCGGGCCCCTACACAACTCTATCCCCCACCCTCACTTCCCCCCCCCCCCCCCCCCCCCCACCGGGGGGGGGGCCCCCCCCCCTTCCACCCTTTTCCCCCCCCCCCCCGGCCCCCCCCTCCCTCCCCCCCCCCCCCTTCCCCCCCCCAAATGGTGCCCCTTAATTTGGCCCCCCCCCCTTCCCCAAAAGGGAACCAAGTTAAAAAAAACGGATTAAGTTGAAAGTGATATTATTCCCTATCATACGAGAAATTTTTTTTTTTTTTTTAATCAAGATTTAATTCATTGTTGTTTCAATTAAAGCCTTTGGGCCCATCCACCCGCCCCCAAAAAAGGGTTGTTAAACCCCCGTTTTACACAGAGAAAAAAAGACTGCGAACTACTACAATAAAGTTTCCAGGTTTGAAGACAAAACTTTTTCACTTTTCCCCCCTAAAAAAAAAAAAAAAATCAACAAACAAAAAAAGCACAGAAATAACCCTTAAAAAAAAAACCAAAACCAACCAACCCAAACCCAAAACTACAAACGGAATTTTTCGGGCACGTTTGTTCGAGATAGTAACAAAATACTTGTGTCTTGGAAAAAAATATCTTAGAAAAAAAAAAATACACACAAAGGGGGAAGAACTTGAACGGTTTATTAAGCAGGGCAATGAAGGGAAAGGGGGGAAAAAAAAAAAAACCAAACCCCCACGTCTGTTTTGACGCCCCAGGATCACGGGAAACCGTCCAAAAAAACAGGACCAGTTCCGAAAAAAAAGTCCAAATCTTAAAAAATTCCCCCCCCCTCAACCCCCCCCCCCCCCCCCCCCCCCTCCAAAAAGGGAAGGGCGAAGGATTCGAAGTGTAAGTTTTAATTTTTTTCGTGTATCATTCTTAAACGGCGGTATCAGATCGATGAAAGCGGTTTTTGATTTGGGGGTAAATTTGATCAAAAAGTGATTTTTTAAAACCCGAATTTAAAAAAAAAAAAAAAAAAAAAACATTGAAGAAGTTTCAAGAAAAAAAGAAAAGAAGAGGGAAAGGGGGAGAAAGGGGAGGGGGGAAAAGGAAAGGGGAAAGGAGATGACGACAACGATGAAGACGAACCGACAACAAACCCAAAAAATTTTTAACAAGGGGGGGGGGCAACAACAAAACCAAAAACGATCATCTTTATTTAACTAAATCATGAACAAAAAGACAACAAGAAAGGGCCAACAACGAAGAACAACTGAACAAAAAAAGAAGCAGAAGAAAAGGACGATGGCGTCGACGTCCCACGTTGACGACAATGACAACGACGGGCGAACGACGACGGGCGAGGGCTAAGGAAGAAGAAAGAAGGAAAAGAACAAGGAAAAAGAAGAACAAGAACAAGAACAAAAAAGAAGAAAGAAGAAGAAGGGAAAAGAAGAAGAAGAAAACAACAACAAACAAAAAAAACCCCAAAACAACAACAAAAAGAAGAAATACGTCTTTGGGAAAAAGTATACTATCACTAAAGGGCCTTTTTCAAACCGTCTACAGTTGAAAAACCCCGGGCCGCATAATTTTTTTGTCCTTTTCTTCATTTAGGGACAGGTTTGTAAAAAAAAAAAAAAAAGAATAATGAAAACAACCCCCCCAAAAAAAAAAAAAAAAAAAAAAAAAAAAAAAAAAAAAAAAAATAAAAAAAAAAAAAAAAATTGTAGGGCCGGGGGACGGGGCCCCTTTCCCCATCCCACCCCCCCTCCTTTACCCCCCCTATACCCCTTTCCCCCCACAAAATCCAAGCCCTCTGGTACCCACCCCCGGGCCCTTTTGGGAAAAAAAAAAAAATAAAAAAACCCCCCCCCCCCCCCCTCCCCGGCCCCCCCCCCTTTCCCTGCTCTATTAGAGGGCCCCCCACGTCCACCTGTCCTAGCGGGGCGTTTTTATTTTCCCTTTAGGGGGGGTTTGGGCCGGGGGGTTTGGGGGAATGCTGAGAGAGAGGGGAGGGGACAGGGCGAGAGGGGAGAGGGGGGGGAGAAAAGAGAGGGAGAGAGAGAGAGAAAAGGAAAAGGGGAGACAGAGAGAGGAAACGGGAAAAGAGAGAGAGAGGAAAAGAGGGGAGAGAGAGAGGGGAGAGAGGGGAGGAGGGAAAGAGGGGGAGAAGAGCAAAAGAAGAGGGAAAAGAGCGAGAGAGAGAGAGGGAGGGGGGAGAGGGGAAAAAAAAGGGGGAAAGGGGAAAAGGGGGAGGGGGAGAGGAGAAGAGAGGGAGAGAGGAGAGAGAGGGGGGGAGAGAGGGGAGAGAGAACGAGAGAGGGAGAAAAGGGGAGAGAGAGGAAAAAGGGGGGGGGAGAAAGAGAGGGAGAAAGAGAAAAGGGAAAAAGAGAGAGAGACAAAAGAGAGAGATAAGAAAAGGAGAGAGAGGAGAGAGAGAGAAAAGGGGGGAGAGAGGACACACAGAAGAGGGAGAGAGCGGGGAGAGAGGGGAAAAGGGGGGAGAGGAGGGAAAGGGGGAGAGGAGAGAGGGGAGAGAGAGAGGGGGGGGAGGGGGGGGGAGGGGGGGAGAGAAAAGGGGAGCGAGCGAGGAGAGGGAAAAGAGGGGAGAGAGAGAGGGGAGAGGGAGAGGTGGGGGGGGGTGGGGAGGAGAGGAAAAAATGGGGAGATGGGGGCAGCCCCCACAAACACACACCAAAACACACACACTCCCCCCCACACCACCACACAAAACGCCCACACACACACACACAAAACCCCAAAACACCCCAACACACCCAAAGCAAAAAAAGGGCCCCACGCACGGGAACCCCAAGCACGCAAAAAGCAGACCCACCAAAACAACACACACACACACACAAAACACACACCAAAAACACAAAACACACACACACACAAAACACGCACAGAGAGCGGAGAGCGGGGAGAGAGGGGAGAGAAGAGAGGGGGAGGGGGAGAGAGGGGGGGGGAGAGAGAGAGAAGGGAGAGAGGGGAAGAGAAGAGAACCCAAAACGCAGACAGACAAAGACAGAGGGCACGAGTGAGAAAAAGAGACAGAGTCAGAGACAAACAGCCAGCCACCTAGCCCCCCAGCCCGCCAGGAAAAAGACGCCCGGGGCAGAAAAGGGCCCGCCAGCCACTTGCCCCAACCAGCCAGACAAGACAGAAAGAGGCGGGGGGGGGGGGGGGGGGGGGGGGGGGGGGGGTCCCTTTTTCGCGCCCCTCCCTCTCCAACAGCGAGCAATGGGCCCCCCGGGGGCAATAGTCCCCCCCAAACCAAAACCCGGGCCCCCTTTGAAAAAAACCCCCCGTGTGCACCCCCCCCCCCCCCCCCCCCCCCCCCCCCCCCTGCCCCCCCCCCCCCCCCCCCTCCCCCTTCCCCCCCCCCCCCCCCCCACCAAACCCCCCCGGGGGGGGGGGGGGGGGGGGGGGGGGGGGGAAGGGGGGGGGGGGGGAACCGCCCCCCCCCCCCCCTTTCCCCCCCCCCCCTTTTGGGGCCCTTTTTCCCCCCCAAAGCCCCGCCTTTTGGGGGCCACTCCCCCCAAACCCTTTTCCCCCCACCCCTTTTATTTCTCCTTTTTTTTTGTGGGTTGTTTAATGGTTTTTTGGGGGGTTTTATTTTGTGTTTTGTTTGGGGTTTTTTGGGGTTAATTTTTTTTTTGGTTTGTATTTTTTTTGGGGGGCTTTTTTAAAATGGGGTTGTTTTTTTTTTTTTTTTTTTGGGGGGGGGTTTGGGGTTTTTTCCGCCCTCTCCCCCTTTCTTCCTTTTCTTCTCCTTCTCTCCTTTTTCTTTTTCCTTTCCCTTCTCCCCCCCCCCCCTCTCTTTCTTCCCCCCCTCTTTTCTCCCCTTTTTTCCCCTCCTTATTTTCCTCCTCTTTCCCCCCTCCCCTTTTTTTTTTCTTTTTTCCCCCTTTCTTTCCATTTCTTCCCCCCCTTTTTTCCCCCCCTTTTTTAAACCCTCCCCCTCTCTCTTTCCCCCTTTTTCCTTTTCTCCTCCCCCCTTCCCCTTTCCCTCTGTCTCCCTCTCCCTCTCCTCCCCCCCCTCCCCTTCCCCTTTCCCCTCTTTTCTCTCTTCCCCCCTCTCTCTTCCCTTCTCTTCCTTTTTCCCCCCCTCTCTCTCTCCCCCCTTTTTCTCTCCTCCTTCTCCCTCTCTCTCCCCCCCCTCTCCCCCCTTTTCTCTCCCCCCTTTTTCTCCCCCCCCTCCCCCCTCTCCTATCCCCCTTCCCCTCCTCCCTCTCTCTCCCCCTTTCCCCTTTCTTCCCCCCCTTGTCTCCTTATTTTGTCATTTTTGGGTTTTCTTCCTTCCCCCTCTTTCCCTCTTTCCCCCCCATTCTCCCCTCTCCCCCCCCTCCCCCCCCTCCCCCCCTCTCGGCCCCCCGTCTCTCTCCCCCCTTTTCCCTTCCCCCCTTTTTCTCTTTCTTCCCCTTTTCCCTAAACCCCTTTTCCCCCTTCTCTCCTTCCCTCTTTTTCCTTTCTTTATCCTCTCTTTCCAATTCCTTTCCTCTTCCCCTTTACTTTTTCCCCTTATCCGGCTAATTTTGCCCTGGGTTGGGAAACGGTTTTGATGCTTTCCCATTGGGTTTCCCCTGATCCGGTGGGGCGCCCCCTTTCCCCCCCTGGTTCGGCCCCCCTGGGCTCTTCTTTTCACCCCAAACCGGTTTCCCTTTGGGGGACTGAATTTCCCCTTTCCTTTGGGGCCTTTAAAGTGATTCGGATTTTTCCCGGGCGGTCCCCTTTTGGGGCCAGGTTCGGGGATTAACCCGGGGTACGCTTGGGGGACGTGATTTGGCATTTTCCCGGGCGGACGCTTTTGGGGGCCTGGTTTTGGGGATTTTCCGGGCGTTTAGCTTGGTGGTGTTTCGGGATTACCCGGGCCCCTACGGGTTGGTGCCCTGGTTCGGAAATTTCCCGGGCGTAGCTTGGTGCCATGGTTCCATTTTTCCGGTTTGTCACGCTTGGTGCCGTGATTCCGGCATTATCCGGTCGTGACGCTTGGTGACGTGATTCGGCATTATCCGGTCGTGACGCTTGGTGACTGGTTCGCATTATCCGGTCGTGACGCTTGGTGCCATGGTTCGGCCCATTATCCGGTCGTGACGCTTGGTGACTGATTCGGCATTATCCGGTCGTGACGCTTGGTGACATGATTCGGCATTATCCGGTCGTGACGCTTGGTGACGTGATTCGGCATTATCCGTCGTCACGCTTGGTGACATGATTCGGCATTATCCGGTCGTCACGCTTGGTGACGTGATTCGGCATTATCCGGTCGTCACGCTTGGTGCCAAGACAGCACACACGAAGAAACGCACAACAAAGACACACCACAACACGTATCAGGATGTGCCACCACATGACAAGAGGTGTCACCAACAATGACACAATGAATATTACCATACAGGACCACAGACACCCACACTACATGACAAAACATACTTCCATGTGACAAACATACCATCATGTGACAAGATGTACCGCCGTGTGACAAGATGTACCACCATGTGACAAAACGTACCACCATGTGACAAAAATATATCACCATGTGAACGTCCCATCTGTAGGTGGCGTTTCCGTTTGTCACGAAATATCACGGTGCACAGTTACATGTTCTTATTGACGTACCATATGTGGTAATTTGTCACATGGAAATAATGTGCCCCGTGGTAACAATTTGTCACACTGACAAAGTTTTGTCACATGTGGGCGTTTTTCACATGAGTGACAAAAGAAACAGACTGGGGGCGGGGGGTAAGGGGGGTGGCTTAAGACACATATGAACTTTTTATAGCACAAAAAAAATTTTTCTGCACCGGCTTCTGTGGTGTGAGTAAAGACACTCAGGTCCCCCCCCCCCCCCCCCCCCCCCCCCAGTCTATTTCTTGGTATAAAAAAAAAGTGAGGAAATTCATCGTTTCATGACTGATGACACTACTAGAAGAGAAAGAGAGTGGCCTGTAAAATTAGTTCCCCTTAGTTCAAGTTCAGCAATTTGACTCCACGTCCTCTTCATCAGCGATGATAATTATTATGACAAACACTAGAGTCATCTATTCATATCCGTGCGCCAAAAACCTGTATGTTAAACAGAACCACGCTTTCAAGTTGGGGGGGGGGGGGGGGGGGGGGGGGGGGGGGGGGGTCATAAACAATCTAAGAGCAAATTCTCAGTTTAGAGGCCCCTCTATCTTTTCGCCTATTGTCTCTGTTCCAACAACTTCTGACTTCTCCTCGAGGTTCATGGGGGCTCGGTCCATTCGTTTATAAGTAAAACGTTTATCTGTTTATTTCACTTCAAGGACTTGCCTAGCCTTCATATCCGTTTCTCTCTCTCTCTCGTGTGTGTGTGTGTGTGAGCGGTTGCTCAGTCTTTCGCTGCGTATCGTGCATGGACGCCATCTTCAAATAACCACAAATGCAACTCTGTGATTTTTGACCCTGTCAGTGACGTCAGTGTTCCCCGAGATCAGACGTAGGGGATGTAACTCGGGATATGTCAAGATCACTGAGCTAAATCGCAGCGGTTTTGTGGCGTCTCTTTCCGCGCAAAAAAAAAAAAAAAGAAAAAAAAAAAAAAGAAAAAAAAAAAGAATGCTGCGCCGACAGGGAAAGAAACTATAACGAAAACAACAGTCCTTAAAGGAAAAACGGTACACACGAAGTCACAATTCCATTCTTCATATTTCACAAATTTTCGGCCTCGTGGCCTTTTCCAAGTGAAGTTGTTGTTTGTTGTTTGTTGTTGTTGTTCTCTTCACTTAAAAAAAGGCCACAGGGCCGAACATTGTGAAATATGACGAGTGAAATTCTGATTTTGTAAAACGAAATGAAACGGGGGAAACAGTCTTCACACGAAGCGTGTGTGTCCTCTTGTTCTGAGGAATTAAGTTTAAAATGTCGGAACAGTGAAGACCAGCGTATTAAATTGAAAAATAAAAAATAGATAAAAAAAAAACCCAAAATTTCGCCCCTAACCTTTTTTTATCATGGCCCTTGCCAGTTCAAGGGAACCATAAAAATATACATGGCGCGGGGTAAACGGGAAAGGAAAAGCGAAACAGTTTGGCGAGCAAGAGTTAAAACAAGAGCAAAAAAAACAGAAGAAAAGGGGGTTTCGCAACAAGACGGGCAAAGGGAGAGGGCGTGACAGAGTCAATGTTAACCCCTTCCCCTACCAACAAAAGGGAAAACCCCCTCGAACCCGTCCTGCGAAAAACCAACGGTGGTTTTTCATTCTTTTTCCGTATCATTTTTGGGGTGTTCAAAAAAAGGGAAATCGCACCCGCATTTTCGTTTCAGACAAAAGGGGAAATTTTGCTAAACTTTCAACTAAAGGGAAAAAGCTGCTGAACTTTGAGACTTCATGTAAAGCTGCTGAACTTTAAAGCCCAAAGTGGAAAGCTGCTAAACTTTCACACTAAATGGTTTAGTTGCTAAACTTTCAAAACAAAAAGGAAAGCTGCTAAAATTTTCAGACTAAATGGAAGTTTTCCGAACTTTCAGAAAAAGGGAAACTGCTGAACTCCCGCTGAATTTTCAGGCAAAAGGGAAAGCTGCCAAATTTTCAGACAAAATGGAAAGCTGCCAAAACTTTCAGACAAAAACGGAAAGCAAATGAATTTTTCAACTATAAAGGGGAAAATTTCAGCTGCTGAAATGTTCAAAGTGGGTTTCCCTTTTTCGAATAACGGGGGCAAAGGCTAAACCCGAACCCCTCACAAGCCCTACACCCCTTTTGCAAAGTATTCTGTAAATGAATTTTTTTGAGACGTAAACTAAAAACAATAACAAAAAAAAGCACCCTTTTTCTTTTTTTTTTTTTGACTTGTCTCTCTTTATCCCCTTTTTCCTGTCTGCTGCCCGTCTTTTCTGTCGTCATCATCACCCAAACAGTCAAACAGTAAACAGCCAGCCACCTGCGTTCTTTTTCCCCCTCTTCCCTTTTCCTGTCCCTGTCTCCCCCCCCCCTTCTCTCCCCCTCTCTCCCCTTTTTCTCCTTTTCCCCTCTCTCTCCCTTTTACCTTCTCTCTCCTCTCCTTTTCTCTCTGTTCGAACAAGGGCCCCGATGCCCGTGCAGTATCCCCCAATTAGGTGAAAACACTTAAACAGAAAAACCCTTTTTCAGCCCTTTGGGTCGGACAGGACTTCCCCTCCGGAGACGTCTTTTTCCATCTCTCTATGTATACACCTGCACCCCCCCGGGACCAAAGGGCGGCCCCTGGGCTCGCCTCGGGGGGGGCCCACAAATTTTCCCCCCTCCCCCCCTCCCTCCCAAGCCCCTTTCCTTGATGCAAAGCAACTTTTCAATTCTTTTTTTTCCGGGGGGGGGGGGGGGGGGGGGGGGGGGGGGGGGGGGGGGGGGGGGGGGGGGGGGTCTTTTCCCAAACGTTGATTTAAAAATTTTTGGGCCCCCCCCCCCCCCCCACCCAAAATCCCCCTTTTTTTTTTTGGTTTAAAAAAAAAAAAAACCCCCCTTTTTTTTTTTTTTTTTTTTTTTTTTTAAAAAAAAAAAAAAAAAAAAAAACCTTCAACCCCCGCCCCCCCCGGGTGCCCCTTTTTTAAAAATTCCCAAACCCAACCCCCCCCCCCCCCCCAAAAACGCCCCAAAACTTTGTTAAAAATCTTTAGGGTTTAAAATCAAAAGAAAAAAATTTACCCAAAAACCAAACACCACAACACCCCAAACAACCAAATTAATATAAATAAAATATTTAAATAAATATATTATATATAATATAAATATATAAATATATAAAATAAAAATGGAGAGAAAAAGAGAGGAGAAGAGAGAGAAGAAGAGAGGGGAGAGAAAAGAAACAACACACAACCAAAACAAAAAAAAAATAGATAGAAAAACAGACCAACAGACAGACGGGACAGCCCAGAGACACACTGGGACAAGAAAACCCAGAGACAGAGCCCACACAGAGACAGAGCGGGGAAAAAAAGAAAGAAAGATTAAGAAAGAAAAAAAAGAAGGGAAAGAAAAAAAAGAAAAAGGAAAAAAAAAAAAAGAAAAAAAAAGAAAAAAAAAAAAAAAAACCCAAAAAAATGGCCCCCAAACCCCTCCCAAAACCCCTTTCCCCTTAAACCACCCCCAAAGCCCCCCCCCGAAAAACCCCACCCCCGCCCAACACAGGACCGCCCACCCAACCCCAAACCCCCCGACACCAAAGAAAAACCCCCAACCAAACCCCCCGGGAAAACCCGCACCACCCCAACCCCAAACCACCCAAACCCAGCAAAAAACCCAACCACAGCCCCCCAACACAGACCGCCCCAAAAACAACACCAGCAACCAACGACACGAAAAACCACAGCTCAAACGGGACAGCACCCCCAAAACCAACACACAGACCCCCCAACAGCTCAATACGGGACCGCCCCACAAAAACCCCAACGCAACCAACGCCAAAGATAAACTTTTTAAACCCAGACCCCACCACCCCCACGTGAAAAAGGGGGGGAAAACACGGGGAAGCTCCCCCCCACCCCCCCCCCCCACCCCCCCCCTTTGTCCTACCTTCAAGGCTCCATCATGTTGATACTCTCAGCCTCTCTCTAATGCGAGTCCTCTAAAATTTCCCCCAAACTCATTTCCTTTCCCGGGTTTCCCCAACCGATCATTTCCCGGGGTTAAAACCCCCCTGCGAGAAAACAAAAAATTATAGTTGGGGAACCCCAAAAACAAAAACAAAAATTTTCTTTTTATCAAAGTAGAAATTTGGGTGTGAATGGTTTTTTTTTCGAATGAAGAGAGCTTAAAAACCGGAAAAAAGGGGGGGAAAGGGGGTGGGGGGGGAGGGAGGGGTTTTTCACGATGACTGTACAAAAATTTTTTGGGAAAAATTTTTCTTCCATCTGCGTCCCGGGCTGATACTCCTGCGGGCCCACTACCGTATAGACGAAAAGGGTTTAAATTTTCCCATCCTCCCCCAACAAAAAGGAGTGGATTTTTTGTTTTAGACCTTTTTTTTTTTTATCCCGCCTTTAAGGCACCCAAAACCCAACTTGGGGAAAGGGGGCATGCTTTTGGGGTAACGTGTCATCCATCCAAGGGCCCAAAAGGGGGCCCTTTTCCCTTCCAAAATTTTGGGGAAAGGGGATTTGACTGTGTGCAAGATGTTATAGGGGGCGTTCACACAGGGAACCTCGTTTTTTGGCCATTCGAAGCCTGTAGGGGAAATGGTCAGAACCAATTTTAACTCCGAGGGAAAAACCCCCCCGACCGAAAGGGCCCTCGGAGTTTTCGAACCCGCCCCCCCCAAAGGGAATTACAGTCCGGCGCTCTACCAACTGAGCTTTTTCCCCCCCCCCTTTTAAAGGGTTTGATCATTTAAACAAACAGTTTAAAAGGGGGGGGTCCTTTTAAGACCAAACTGAAACCTAAAAGAAAAAATAGAATTAAAAACCCGGCCCACAAAGGAACAAACCAAAAAGGGAAGACAGAAAAACGTGTTTCGCCCTACGGGGCCTTCTTGGGCAGGACAAACCACTTTAAAACCTTTGCAAACAGGGGACAATAACATTCACAAATAAAAAAAAAATTTAAAAATAAAAAACCCAAACCAAAAAAATTTTTTGGAAAGAGTTTAAGTGGCTTTTGCTCGTTCTTTTTGGTTTTTCCCAAAGTGGTTTTTGGGAATGTTTTTTTTCCTCCCTGAAAAACCCCAAAAAGCCGAAACGGGGGTTCCGTTTGTTTTGTAATTGTTCCCCCTTCGCTTGGGGGGCCCCAATTTAATTTCAATTTTTTGCTTCACTGTAAAAAAGCTGACCACACTGTTTGATTATTTTTTTGAAAAAAAACCCTGAGGGGGCCCTTTTTGTAAAAAGTTTCTAAAAATTTTATTTAAAAAGGTCATGGGGGCGGTGTACAAAAGACAGCTAACACAAGTTTTTGGGTTTGACTGGAGGTTTATTTCCCTTGGGTTTGTTGTAAAATTCCCGATGGGGGGGGCGGTCGCCGGGTTGGCTGGGGGGTAAGGGGGGGTTGGGGGCTTTTTGGAAAAGTGTTTTTTGGTTTTTTGGGGGGGGTTGGTTCAGATGGAAGGTTTTGATTCGTTTGGTCGGGGGCGGCCTGGTTCAGAAGGGGAGGGGGTGGGTTGGCCGGTTGGTGATTTTCCGGCTGGTTGGGGTTGGTTGGTTTTAAATTTTTTTTTTATTGGTTTTTGGGGGAATGGGTTTGGTTGTTTAGTAATTTGGGTTTGGTTTTGTTTGGGTTTAGTTGGCGGGACGGTTGATTTATTTTGGCTTTTTTTGGGGTTTGGGGCTTTGGCCTTGGTTTTGGTTTGGGGTTGGTTTGGGGTTGGTTTGTTTAGGTGGTTGAATTTTTTGGGGGGTTCATGTTTTAGTTTTGGGCTGATTGGTTTATTTTTGGGTTTTGGGTTGGTTGGTTTTGGGTTGGCTGGGTTGGCTGTTCCCTTGGTTGGTTTAAAAAGGTTTTTGGGTTTTTTTTTTTTTCATTGGGTTTTTTGGGTTGTTATTTGGGTTGCGTTGTTTGGGTTTGGTGGTTTAAATTCAAAAAATTTTACTTAAAATTGTTACCTTTAAAATTTGTGGGTTTATTGTAACATAGGCGGCTTGGTTTAAATTTGCTGATTGGTTGTTTTAAGTGTTTGATTCGTAATTGATTAGCAGTAAAACTGTTTGGTTATTTGCCTAAACTTTTTGCGGGATGGTTTTTAATTTGGGTTTGGGAAAGGGTTGACTGACTAGTTGACTAGCTCATTGGTGGTTAGCTGATTTGCTGATTTGTTGCTTGGTTGGTTAGCGAAATTTTTCGATGAGAGATAGATGGTGGTTTAGGCG
>JAFLJL010005655.1:10000-13173 GCA_018398815.1 Conus ventricosus | reverse complement strand
TCTCTCTCTCTCTCTCTCTCTCTCCTTCCTCTTTCTTCTCTGTCTCTTTCTCTCCCTCTCTCTCGCTCTCTCTCTCTCTCTTTCCTCTCTCCTCCCCCCTCCTCTCTCCTTAACCGTATGTATATTGTGTTACATTGTTCGCGTATTCGTTTCCTGAGTTCCCAGGAAATAATGGCCAATGAAAAAAAAAGAACATTCTTGCTTATCTGCCATCCATAGGAATGAAGAATACTCTGTTGCTGTCTCTGGTGTTTGTCTCTGTGTCTCTGTGTCTGTCTGTCTGTCTGTCTGTCTGTTCTGTCTGTCTCTCTGTCTCTCTCTGCCACAGTCTTTCTATGTCTTTCGCCTGTCTCCCTGCCTATTGTACCTCTCTCTCACACACAAGCGCACGCGCGCACGCACGCACAACAAACACACACACACACACACACACACCACACACACACACACACACACACACACACACACACACACACACACACACACACTCTCTCTCTGTCTCTCTCTCTCTCATTCTCTCTCTCTCCACACAGAGAGAGAGAGAGAGAGAGAGAGAGAGAGAGAGAGAGAGAGAGAGAGAGAAAGAGAGAGAGACAGACAGACAGACAGACAGACAGACAGACAGACGGACGGACGGACAGACAGACAGACAGACAGACAGACAGACAGACAGACAGACAGACAGACCGACCGACCGACCGGCAGACAGACAGACAGACAGACCGGCAGACGACAGAATAGATGAACAAATATGAACTGTTGACTTTCGTTTCGGTTTATATTTCGCTTCCTGTTCCTTCCTTCATTAAACCCCTAACAAAACAACAACAAAACAAAACAAAACAAAAGTAATTCCTATAAGCACTGACAACAGAACACAATGAGGGGAGCAGAAGAAGGAGTGGAACACGAGAGGGCGGGGAGGGGGAGAGGGAGGGGGAGGGGGGCTGGGTAAGGATCTTGTCATCATGGAAAAAAAGTCTGGGCGCCCAGAACAGCTAGACAAAAGGGAGAGAACCCCGTATTTTCAAGCAGGAAGTGGGAAGCATGCTTCAAGGGGTAATCACCCACGAATCTTTCGTACAGCACAGTGCTGTCCCTTGGCTTTTTCGTCCCGTGTGGGTGTTTGATGCTGGTTTTCTTTGCCGTGGACTGGTTGTAAGGGAGAAAAGGCAAGTACGGTAGACCGGCTGTTGGTGCACGACAGCAAGACGGATCATAATTGGCAACAGACAGTGGACTATAACAGATTTTATGTCGATTTTCTTTTGTAACAAAATGTGTCTTATCTCTAAACGCCCCTTTCACACCCTCCAAAGAAAATAGTTTTTTCCTTTTTTTTTTTTTGGCGGGGTGGGGGGGGGGGGGTGGGGGGGGGGGGGGGATTTTGTCTTAAGTAGATTGTGCAGAGGATGATAAAAAGGAGTGCACACACACACACACACACACACACACACACACACACACACACTTTAAGTGGAGCACGTGATCCATGAAAAGGAAAACACGGAACGTTGGGAGCCAACAGTTCTTTGTGGATGATGGGAAGGAAGAGAGCGAAAAACAGTAGCATTGAATAAACAAAAAGAAACAAAAGAAAGTGTGAACACAAGCAGAGTGCAAGCTTGGATGGCAAACTGAAAGAGGCGGAGTACAAACCAGGCTGTGTAGGACACGGTAGAGAGAAGGGTTTTAAAAATGAGGGCGGAGTGCAAACCAGGCTCACTAAGACACGGGTAAAGAAAAGGGTTAAAAAAGAGGGCGGATAAAACCAGGCTGTGTTGGACACGGGTAGAGAAAAGGGGTTAAAAAAGAGGGCGGAGTACAAACCAGGCTGTGTAGGACACGGGTAGAGAGAAGGGGTTAAAAAGAGGGCGGAGTACAAACCAGGCTGTGTAGACACTGGTAGAGAAAAGGGGGTTTAAAATGACGGCGGAGTACAAACCAGGCTGTGTAGGACACTGGTAAGAGAAGGGGTAAAAAAGAGGGCGGAGTACAAACCAGGCTGTGTAGGACACTGGTAGAGAGAAGGGGTTAAAAAAGAGGGCGGAGTACAAACCAGGCTGTGTAGGACACTGGTAAGAGAAGGGGTTAAAAAGAGGCGGAGTACAAACTAGGCTGTGTAGGACACGGGAGAGAAAGGGTTAAAAAAAGAGGGCGGAGTACAAACCAGGCTCACTAAGACACGGACGGACAAAAGGGTTTAAAAAGAAATGGGCTGTGAGTAGTAGGGATCAGAGATGGGGGGATGGTAAAAACAGGCCTGTTTGCACGGGTTTGTGTGCGCGCCGCGTGTGAGTGTGTACCTGTTTCTGTGTGGAGATATTATGAGTGTCTGCATCATGCGTACAAGAATGAGAAGGGCTTTGCGCCACATTTGATAACCAACAGTGGAAAATCCTGACGCACAATAATCGGTCATAGCAAGCTTACTCAGTATACATCAAACTGTTTTGTGAAAACGACGACACTCTCATGTAACGATTTCCTTTCAACCCAGCCTAAAACGTACCTGTTTTAACAGATTCAGACCGGAACGCTCGAACAGATAGGACCGGGCGCTCTGTGCCTGTGCCGAAGTTTGAGCTGAATAGGAACCTTTACAGCTCGTCTTTCCCCTGCTGTTGGTGTATAATTTTTCTGGGGAGTAACCTTCGACTCCACTCACTCGATGCAAAGTTTTAAGTTTTCAACAATTCATCCCGTGCAGAAAAGAAAAATATTTCGGACTACGAAGAAAAGTAATCGTCAATGCTGGAATGTATTTATGGGCTGATAGATCTGCAAGTCAGGATACCATTCCTGGAGCGCAATTCCTGCGTGGTGTGTGGCCAATCTTCCCTGCTACCAAGGAGGCACGGCCGGAAATCCTCGTGGAGGGCAGGCGAGAAGAAGCCTGCCGCTTGGCTATGGATTGACAATCTGCCTAAATCGGTGGCAGAAGAAGCGTACCGCTTGGCTATGGATTGACAATCTACCTATATCGGTGGCAGAAGAAGCGTACCGCTTGGCTATGGATTGACAATCTGCCTAAATCGGTGGCAGAGAAGCGTACCGCTTGGCTATGGATTGACAATCTGCCTATATCGGTGGCAGAAGAAGCGTACCGCTTGGCTATGGATTGACAATCTGCCTAAATCGGTGGCAGAAGAAGCGTACCGCTTGGCTATGGA
>JAFLJL010005655.1:0-5000 GCA_018398815.1 Conus ventricosus | reverse complement strand
CAGATTTTGATTTTCTAACTAGATCTGATACTCTGTTTCTCTGCTTTTTATATTCATCTACTTTTTTTGCGGTTTTAAGTGCAATCCTTAGTGCCATTCTATAATAATGTCTTTTGTCAGCCAGCTGGAAGTACTCTGTGTTTTAACCCTTTTTCTTCTAAGTGGAGCATGTTTATCAACGATTGAGAGAAAGATATTATACCAGGTATTATACGCTTCATTGGGATCTGTGTAATTGAGTACACTATAGAAAGGAGCTAAGCTTAAGTCGAGGAAAAATATCATCCTTACTGAAATTTTTGAAGCAGCGATATTGAATGGTTGTGTGGCCCTTATCTGTTGCTTTGGAAGTTTACAAGACCAAGTGCACAAAATGAGACAGTGGTCGCTTATGCTTTTGTTGCCCACTGTTATGTTAGATACCATGGCTTTGTTGTTCGTGTAGATATGATCCAGCAATGTAGAAGATGTCTTTGCGATTCTAGTTGGATTATAATAAGCTGATGCAAGCCAAAGAGTGTGGTGGTCGCATCCCAGGCAGGCTGCCGTTTTAACAGATCATGTTAAAATCACCGAGAAGAATGACATTTTGGATAGCTCTTATATACATCATCCATCATGTGTACAAAGTTGTCATACCAAAGGAAAGTGCAGCGGGATTCCTGTACACATATCCAACTAGAAGAGGGGCTGAGTTGGAGGGTTTTAACCTGCAGCCACATGCATTCAACATTATCAGGTTCAAGGTCACGCCGCCTTTTTGTACAGTGAGCGATGCTTTGATGAATATATATTCCAAGTCCTGTTTCACCAGAGTGATGTGCATCGCGTCGGACAAAGTTATAGTTAGTTATGGATAAAGCTGTATCATTGAAACGGTAGTCAAGGCGAGTTTCACTAAGACCAAGCAGATGAATAGAAGGGGATTCGTTTAGAAGAAAACAGACATCATGAATCTTATTTGGCAAATGATAAACATTTAGGTGACCAATGCGTAATCCAGCATCAGTATTAATTACATTACAATGTCCATTGTATTAATTCTAGGGTAAAGTCCTGAGCAAGAAAACAAAATAGATATAACTGTTACAACAACAATTTAAAATATAAAATCAGCAATACTGTTACAACAACAATGAAAATATAAAATCAGCAATCATAAAATATCCAGAACACACAAAATCCGAAAAGCAGGGCAATGAAGTTCAGTCCAAAGGACAATTCAAGTATGTGTATGATAACAATATTCAGGGAAATATGGCCAACCAAGATAAAATTATGTCGCTTTCAAGCTGTCCGGGTCACAATAGTTACAGTCATCCACAGTAACTAAGCAATACCGGGAGAAGGGGGGGGGGGGGAGGGGGTGGGGGGGGGGGGGTGGGGGGGGTGGGGGGCGGGGGGGGGGGGGGGGGGAGGGGGGGGGGGAGGTGGGGGGAGGGGGGGGACGGGGGGGGTGGGGGGGGGGGGAACAAGACTCACAGGGGGTTGGGGGAGGGGGGGAATGGAGGGAGGAGTGAGTGCGTGATGGAAGGTGAAGGTGAGACGAGCAAGCATGAGGGAAAGAAGACACGGTGGGGTGAGGGTGGGAAGGGAGGTATGAGCTGAGATGTGCAGGGATGTAAATTGGGCGGGGGGGGGGGGGAAGGTAGTCAAGGGGCTCGTTGCCTGCTCTTGGAAGGCGAAAGTAAGCATGTTAGTTGAAATTCGGATACACGGAATTTCTGTTAGGCATGGGAGATGAAGATATGATGTTTGTGTCCGGGATTGAAAGCAGAGTCGGAAGGGGAAAAGGCCACATGGGGAAACATCGCATGATGTCATGGAGTCTTTAAAGTACGGTCATGGGTGCATCGCCTGTGGGAAAGGTTCATTTGAAGAACACTGGATTTCTGTGACAATTTCAGGAGCATTGTTCCATGACTGTTTGAGGCTACGTTGAACTGTCTCTGGGTTAAATTGTAAATACCAGTCAGGACGATTCCTACTGACTGGGGGTACATGTGTTGCCAGTCCGACGAAACTCAGTAGGACAGGCTGTTACCATGGATTTCTTTAAATTTTGAAGACTGTGATCATACGGTTTGTTAGCAATGGGCTGTTCCTGACATAGCTTGGTTTGCCCCATTACCCGTAATTCCGTGATGGCCGTTCACAGCAGGCAAAGTGCCAGAGAATGAATATTTGCCGTAACCAGAGCTGACAAGCCACTGCTGACAGGTGAATACCTCGATGTGGAAATAGCTTTAACAATCCTAATTTTTGATCAACGAATTTGTTTCAAACAAAACATCACTGTTTCTGCACATGACATGCAGTTCCTTATTCCTCAATATACATTGAATTTCATAAGGAAAGTTTTCTGGAAGTAGAGCAGAGACAGCAATTTTGGCAGCAGGCAAAACTCTTTTCACTTCCAGAAGGTGGACCAAAGTCTCTGTCTGAAGCGTGTTTGTACAGAGTAGTGTCAGTGAAGTCGTTTTCCCCCCACATGCCAATGCTACCCGTTGCACATCCTCTCGTACTTTTACACAATCTCTGAGGGCAGTATGACGTCAGTCACTTTGCCCAGGCATGTGCGTACATTGGGTGGCCCGTCCTGTCAGTCTCTGTCGGTCATAACTGGAGGTTTAGAACCCCCACAATGAGTATGACAAGTTTGCCTATCGGTGAAGATCCTGAATTTTGGGGTATTGGATTTGACTGTCGTCAGAGTATCTGTTGGTATACCTATGACATGGTGAAGTCAAAGTGCTGCATGTCAGTCAAAGGCTGTGTTTGTTGCTGGGGTGACGTGACGGAGTCGTGTCACGTGGTGTCCCGTCTGTTCTTTGTCAGCCGTAGCACCACTTATTCTGTAGTACACACGTTGCTAATGTGTCCTGTTGTTTTGGGAGTCTGGGGCGTTGACTTTATGATGCTTTTACAGTTGGACGGGTATGGTGCTGTACAGTCACGTGCTGTTTCATAGGGTGTTTGACGGTCAGACACACTGTCAATCAGCTTCGTTTGTTCTTGGGTGAGCTGATTGTAGTGTGTTGACTCATCATGAGACTGTCAATTGTTCTCCTTGCAGTCGTCTGTTTTAAAATCCTCAGGGGTTTGTTGTCAATCTGAGTTTTAATATCTGCATCAAGTGTTTTTGATGCAGTATACATCAGATGCAGTGAAATAAAGTGCACTGGATGCAATTCTTAGCGTTGTGATTGTACTGGCATTAGGTGGTGTGGGGTCTGTGTTGTCAGTTAGAATGGTCCCATCTGTGTTGGTGCGGTCAGTATGACCAGTATTGTTCTTATCCGTGGGTAGGGTGTCAGTGTATGGTGGCTGTTTTATCTGGGGAGGGGGTCAGTGTCACTGGTAGTTGTTTTCCCTGGGTAGTGCGGGTCAGTGTCTCTGGTAGTTGTTTCACTGGGTAGTGGGGTCAGTGTCACGTGTGTGTTATCTCTGGTAGTGTTTCAGTGCATTATTAGTTGTATTTCTCTGGGTATGGCTCAGTGTCCATTAGTAGTTGTTTCTCTGGGTAGTGGGTCAGTGTCATAGTGGTTGTTTTCTCAGGGGTAGTGGGTCAGTACATTGTGGTTGTTGTCTCTGGGGTAGTGGGTCATGTCACTGGCACGTTTCTCGGGGTAGTGAGGTCGTGTCATGTAGTTGTTTTCTCGGGGTAGGAGCAGTCACTGGCACGTTTCTCTGGGGTAGGGGGTCAGTGTCACGGCAGTCTCGGACATCGTGTTGACCTCCAGACTGGAAACACAGTGATGCGACTCCGTGTTTCAGGAAAGAGACGTGTGCTGCTGTATCGCAAGGAGCTCAGTGATAACAGGGCTCACACTGAGTTCCTGCATTGTCCTCGTCACTGTCATAGTCCCAGATGTACACGCCTGTGCTCTTCCCACCATTGCAACCATGCAGAGCTTGCAGATCTGGAGAGAGAGAAAGAGAGAGAGAAATAGAGAGAGAAAAGGAGAGAGGGAAGAAGAGAAGAGAGAGAAGAGAGAGAGAGAGAGAGGAGAGAGAGAGAGAGAGAGAGAGAGAGAGAGAGACTGAGAGAGAAAGAGAGAGAGAAAGAGAGCGAGGAAAGAAAAAGAGAGAAAGAGAGAAGAGAGAGAGAAGAAAGAAAGAGAGAGAGAGAGAAAGAGAGAGAGAAAGAAAGAAAGAGAGAGAGAGAAAGAAGAGAAAGATGAGAGAAAGGAGAGAGAGAGAGAGACAGCGAGAGGGAGATAGAGAGAGAGAGAGAGAGAGAAGAGAGGAGAGAGGAGAGAAGGAGGAGAGAGAGAAGATAGGATGAGAGAGAAAAAAAGAAGAGAGAGAGAGAGGAAGAGAGAGAGGAGAGAGAGATAGAGAAGTAGGAAAAGAAGAGATAGACGAAAGAGAGAAGAGAGAAGAGAGAGAGAGAGAAGAGAGAGAGAGAAGAGAGAGAGAGAGATGAGAGAGAGAGAGAGAGAGAGAGAGAAGAGAGCTGTTGAGATGTGCTCCCATGGACAGTGTACTCTGTCATCCTGTGCTGTTCATCACCAGTTTGTTACATCAGGAAATAACATGGACTCAGAAAACAGCTTTCGATGTCATAGCTGTGTAGCTGCCGGATTGAAAACATTTGATGATTGATAAAACGGTGCACCAATTCACTTTCATTTCTTGATAGGTTTGATTTCTGCGAAGATGATGTCACACTGTCACTCTTGCATACCGCATTCATGACAGCATTTACTCCATACGCACACGCAATCTTTCCAATCACAAAAGGAGCACTACGAATTTTTTTTCCCCCTCTCCTCAGGGAAAACACTTTACTAAGTCACAACCACAACTTGTAAACAGATTTTACACAAGTATCTCTCTCCACACTGAGAGACAAAAATCTGCACACATGTATCTCTCCTCACACCGAGAGACAAATCAATCTTCACCATTATCCTCTTTACATAGATAAATGTTGACACATGTATCTCTTTACACTGAGAGATAAAACGTCTAGTTTTAGCTCTATTTAACCTTGG
>JAFLJL010005654.1:0-13230 GCA_018398815.1 Conus ventricosus | reverse complement strand
GGGGGCAAATGGTGATCCTCCCAAAGGGCCGCCGGAATGGGTGAAGGGATGGCGCAGCACCCCTTAATGGCGCGTAACAGGGCGGTCTTCCTCAAGCAAGAGAAGGTGCTGCCTCCAGACGGCAGACGGCTTGGGTGGACTCCCCCTCCGGAAAGGCAAGGTAGCGGAGCGAAACTGCCTCACAAGGGAGACGGCTGGGGATCGTCCTCCGGAGAGCAGTAGGTACCAGGACGCTGCAGCTCACCTGCCAGCACGCGGCAGCAGGCTGCGGTGATCCGACTCCAGCTCGGCACTGAAGAGGATACCTGCTGAAACAATGGACAGACAGACGATCAACCACACCAGTTCTGCAACTGGCTGAAAGTGGCTGCCAAGAAGGACTACACAGACTCGGCACAGCCAAGGGCACACCAACCCGACGCGGACTCTGCCCTAACACATGACTCGAAGTCACTCACACGAACTAACGGCGCTCCCGCCGCAACTACAAGGGCACGTCCACTCCGAAATAACACCAGGGACCGAAGTGAAGCTACCCAACGTATCCGCCCTGGTCGAATCAAGCCAGTCCACTCACAACACAAAGCAACGTTGGTCAGAACAGTGTATCCTCTGCAGAGCTCACACACCCGACCAACGGACTAGTTGTTGCTCGTGCAACAACACGACAATTTACAACATAACAACAACAGCCGATATCCTGCCCCGGCCTCTCTCATACGGAACCAAAGCAACAAAGGGTAAACAGTCGGAAACGAAACCAACTTCCACCTACCACTCCCTCAATAGATGAAGACTGAAGGCAAAAATACTATATGTCCTACTTCCCCTGCTCCCTACCTAGCCTAACCTTCCTAACCTAATCCGAGACCTTATCCTAACCTCCACCCAACTAAAACCCAACCTACACACACACACACACACACACACACAACACACACACACACACACACACCACCACACACACACACGCGCGCGCGCGCGCTCGCACGCATACGCGCGCACGCTCTCTATTCGAGCTACCACTCCTGAACACGTGGACGTGCTTGTTTAGTACCGCGATCGGTGACAGTGAAGAATGAAAAAAAGTGTTTCACTTTCGAGTGGACTGGAATATTGTATATTCTTGCTTGAAGAAAGACTTTCACTTGGCAAAATTTCTCATCAAGTGAGTCATGGGGAAATTCTCATTTTGTGAGGATTTTGGGGACACATGTTTATGTGAGAACAGGCAAGAAAAAAAACTGTGTTTACAGTTTGGTATATATAAAACATAATTGGCATTTGAAATTATCAGTATCATTATATGTTCTTCGTGTCTGTGTGACTTATGATTTGTGATGGAGTATAGATCTCTTTTTAAAAAAGGGAAAAAACCTGTTTTTGCATTTTTTTTCAAACTAAGATTTTGAATGTGATTTTGGATCTTTTGATGTTCATAAAGGTTAGTTCTATGCATTGATGGAAAGTTTTGTGTGATGAAAAAAATTGATGATGATGGCTGAAGTTGTATATTAACTGGATATGTATGTTTATTAAAAAAACATTCTTGGCGAAATTTTTTTTCACCCCGGGATGGGGGGTGTCATGTGACGTAGCCTCACATGGCGACATGTGACGTTCCGTCGCGTACGCCTTATTTGATATAAAGCATTTCCCTAGGTATGGAAAAGGAAAGGTAAAAGAAAGGACAATTTACGTGGCCTGACCAGTGTGATAGGTTGTCGCTGGTGGCTATAGACGTAGGGTGATTATTGGTTGAATCGCTTAGGAAAATGGACGGACGTTGTCCAATGGTCAAGTAACCAATGGCTGGTAATGCGTAGTGTTAGATGAGACAGGTTGTTTGGAATTGCAGAACGAGATTCATCTGTAATCTACCATTACCAGGTGAGGCATAGACAGATGGGGAGAGAAAGAGAGAGAGTTAAGAAAAGGGAAAAAAGAGAAAAAATTTATCATTATTCAGATTTTGAAATAGATTACTTACACGGACTTCATTCGTGTTTCAGCCCTACCCGGTGCTGTGGCAGCACCTAGTAATGGGAATAGGCGACTGAAGCAGTTGCACAACAAGTATTTGGGCTCCATGCTGTAGCAGCACCTAATTGTCTCCAGAGCTGGAGACCAGGAGAAGAGCACAACGACTGCAGCAGTCGTGAGAGAACTTCGAAAGCGTTTGTCAATGTTGACCCACTATGGTTTCTGATAGTCCCCGCGGTCGGAACTCAACTATTGTTCCTGTATTTAAGCCATCTTTGATTCTTCTTTGGAGAGTGCATGAATTGTTTCTCCATTGAGGAGGAGAAACTGGTAAAAGATGTTCTTGTAAATTACTATGTATATGAGATGAAATTTGGTCCCAGCTAGTGGGTCTGTGGAATGTTTGTACCTGCACTGAAGTGGAGGAACAGAAGATGAATATTGGAAAACAAACGTGTTGTATATGCTGGAAAAGTTGATTATCGTTTAGTAAATTATTCCTGGAGAGGAGGGGGAGAAGAAGAGTTATTGTAGTGCGCCTTCTGGTTGTTTGGAGAGACTGCGTGTGCATGGAGTGAATGCTGAATGAGTGCGGATGCATTTGTGCTCGGTGTGACAAGGACGAAGGTATTCCACACCCCATACTGTTTCCCATGACCCATACGTCTGTTGTTCGTGGCGGCAATTTTAGTGGTTGTCGTTACCGTGGTCGTGGCAATCGAGGTTTTGCTGGAAATGTGTCTGATCGCACTAGCCCTGTGGGTTTTTTGTGTGTAAACGAACTGGTCATGTCGTCTCTTGTGTTCTTGAAAGTCGAGTAAGAAACCTTGCAGGATTTGTAATCTCAGTCATCCAGATAAGCGTCCTTCTGTTACCGGTACTCCATCTACCGTTGATCAGTCACCTGTAGAGCAGTCTACAGGTGCCTTTCAGTTTTCCACACACCCATTGCTGTTTAGCTACGGCGAGTTTGTGGGTAAACTATTTTGGAGTCTGGTTCAGTCAATGACACTCTGTGTTCAGTACTGCGTGACACCGGTGCTACCATCTGTGGTGTACGCAAGTGGTTAGTTCTGGATAGTCAACTGCATGCTTGTAGCACTGTGAAATGTGTTTCTTTTGGTGGCCGTATTGATGTATTTTCCTCTGGCTTCAACCCTGTCGGTTGTCCTATTTTGAAGGCAATCTTACTTGTTGTGTTGGACAGCCCTGTGGCTGATCTGATCATTGGAAATGTTCCTGGTGTCTCTGAACCAGTGAGTCTGGTGAAGTGAGTGACAAGCCTTCCTCGTTAGCTGCCATTACCGCCCTGTGGCTGATCTGTATCATTGGAAATGTTCCTGGTGTCTCTGAAACCAGTGAGTCTGGTGAGTGAGTGACAAGCCTTCCTCGTTAGCTGCCATTATTCGCCCTGTGGCTGATCTGATCATTGGAAATGTTCTGGTGTCTCTGAAACCAGTGAGTCTGGTGAAGTGAGTGACAAGCCTTCCTCGTTAGCTGCCATTACCCGCCCTGTGGCTGATCTGATCATTGGAATGTTCCTGGTGTCTCTGAAACCTGTGAGTCTGGTGAAGTGAGTGACAAGCCTTCCTCGTTAGCTGCCATTACCCGAGCGAGAGCTAAACCTGTTGTTCAGAAGAAGCCTCTTTCCCAGATTCCAGATGATTAAATATTTCCCGCTCGACCTGACTCAGAGACAGAAAGCAGATGATTCTCTAAAGCCATGTTTTGAGTTTGGCAAGTTCTGGTGATAGTTAAGAAAACTGGGTGCAGCTACTTACTATTTTTACATTTCTGACATGTTTTGTACATCATTTCTTGAAGAATGACACCCCTTTTGATCAGGTTGTTGTACCTAAGGATCTCGTTCCAAAGTGCTATCTCATTCTGTTTGGTCACTGTGGCTCACGAAGATCTCTATCTAGAGTTCTTAATAATGTTTTTTGGCCCGGAGTCACAGTGGATGTGGCCAGGTACGTCGCTTCGTGTGACGTATGTCAAAAGACATTATCCAAGGATCGGGTGTGCCAAGTACCCCTTTCTTCTGTTCCCTCCATTGGCACCCCATTCGATCGTGTGGCTGTTGACCTTATTGGCCCCTGTCCCACTTCAGAGCAAGGTCATCACTATGTACTGATCCTCATTGACATCGCCACTCGCTTTCCTGAGGCCATCCCTTTAAAAGATATTTCTTCTGTGGCTTTAGCTGAGGCGCTTGTAAGTGTCTTTTCACGTTTGGTTTTTCCTAAAGAGTACTGTCGGACCAAGGTACCCAATTCAGTTCAGACTTTATGAAACAGTTTGATGTGCTATGTGGTACAAAAGGAATCAGAACTACCCCTTATCATTCTCAGGCAAACGGACACGTGGAGAGATTTCACGGTACTTCAAGTCCATGCTAAGAAGGTGATACATTAATAACCCAAAGGCGTGGCATCGTTACATTCTTTTTTGTTATTTGCATGTCGAAAACTTCCGTCCGAAAGCACTGGTTTCTCACCATTTGAGTTGCTGTTCGGTCGTCAGGTACGAGGCCCTGTTGCCCTGCTACAAGAGTCTTGGACCCAGGCAGATGGCAAAGATTCTGATGCTAAACCTCTCTATGCCTACTTTTTTGACCTGAAGAATGTCATTTCTGATTCCTGTAAGATAGCTTTGGAGAATTCTGTTGACTCTGCTTCAAAGGGATCGTAAATCTAAGGAACGTCGTTTGCTGTCAGTGACGAGGTACTTGTACTGCTACCTACTGAGTCGAACAAGCTGTTAGCCAGTTGGTCAGGACCTTTCCCTGTCACCAAGGTACTCCATCCTGACTATCGAGTACTGAGTAAGGGTAAGAGAAAATCTTCCATGCTAATATGCTGAAACGATACATTCGTCGTGCTACTGCATCCCTCTCTGATGCTGTCCCCACAGTGGTTGCACAAGGTGATTTAGTTGCATGGTCGCAAATAGCACCTCTCACCTCTGAGCACAAGGAAGTCTCTCTCATATGTTCCTCAGAGATTGTCCCCCCTGTCGAAACTCTACTGATTCTCAGACCTCTGCTGTTAGCTATACTGTTGGTGTAGTTCAGGATGTGGATGATGCACTTCCTATCAATACTTGGTCTGTTCCAATGGCATCTTCCATGCCAGACGAGGATATCGGGTCAGTGCATTTCGATACAACTCTGTCAGTCAGTAATGCTAAGGAACTGAGACCATCTTTCAGAATTTTCAGGACATTCTCACTCCCAAACCAGGGTCTTTTTCAGGAAATGTACTCTTAGGGATTCCACCACAATGATGTTCAGTCAAGAAGAAATCCTATGACATTCCTTTTTCTGCCAGAGAAGTCGTAGATAGGGAAGTTGAATTATGTTGGACTTGGGTATTATCGAACTTCCATTAGTCCCTACGCTTCTCCAGTTGTGCTAGTGAGAAAAAAGAACGGTACATGTCGTTTCTGCATCGATTTTCGATCACTAAACAAGTCACTGTTTCGATGCCGAACCAATCCCCATGCTGAAGGTCTTTTCGCCAGGTTGGCAGATGCTCAGTTTTTGTTTATTTTTTATTATTTATTTATTTATTATTCTTTTTTACGAAAATTGACCTAGCTAATGGATATTGGCAGATAGTTGCGAAGCCTGAAGACAGACCAAACGGCTTTTACAACTCATCTGGACTTTTTCAGTTCATTCGAATGCCTTTTGGTCTGGTGTCGGCACCTGCTGTTTTCGCTGAATTTAGACAAATTCTCTGCAGTCAATTTCCTTGAGACATACTCATTCATAGCGTGTTTGGGATGCACATCTCCGCCATGTGCAAGGTGTCCTTTCCTGTCTAAGCTCCGCCAGTGCAAGGTGTCCTTTTCCTGTCTATGCTCTTTCAACCTCACAGCTCGTCCCTCGAAAATCGAGGCAGGATTCCAATCACTCGAGTTTTAAGTCACATAGTTTCCGTTGTTCGCCGCCGGCCATATGATTGTAACGGTTCGACTCGAGTCTTTGATTTTGCTTGAAATCGCGGTTGCTGCGCTCAAAAATTACCTGACATCTTTGGTGGAGATTGGCAGTGGTCGCATATTAATCCAGCGCACGGCAGTTGTTACTGCCTGCATTGAGTCGCTTGAGTCAAAGTCTTCAAAAGCGTGAGATGGAAAAGCAGAAGAAACAAATTGTGCGCACCCAACAAGCCGGGGTCTGTGAGCGGTCTTGTATCTGACACCCTAGAGTGTCAGGAGATAGGGCTGAAACAGTTGCTTGAAGGGGCTTCTCGCGCTCTCCACGAGTTTCTTCTACTGGTAAGCGTGGAGTAATAGCGAACACACATTGCTTTGCTGTCTGTATCGCGCCTATAGCTGACCAGTGTTTACACAACGACTAACACACAGGCGCGGGGAGCTTAAACCGAGAAATGCGGATTGTCTCTGTCCACAACACCCTGTGAGCTATTTTCTGCGAAGGTTATTAGTGGCGTCAAGTGCCAGACAGATTCACCATCCTTCGCTTGCCGGAACAAGTGTCTTTCTAGAAGCGCTTGAATTCTTACACATACACGAACGCACGCACGTACGCGTGCACGCGTGCGCACGCACACAACACACACACACACACACACACACACACACACTCACACACACACACACACACACACACATGCGCACACGCATGCACGCATGCGCGCGCACTCACAATTGTACATAAAAGCAGAACTTTACTGTCAATTCCCTCATTATGATTATTAACATTAAAAGATGTGGGTTTAGGTATGAACTTTTAACAGCCTGACTAATGGAAAAAAACAAAACAAAAACAAGACCAGCGCTTGACGAAAAACTGCTGCAACCCAAAGTCGAGTGTGTGTGTGTGTGTGTGTGTGTGTGTGTGTGTTGTGGTGTGTGTGTGTGTGTGTGTGTGGTGTGTGTGTGTGTGTGTGCGTGTGTGTCTGTGAGAGAGAGAGAGAGAGAACGAGAAAGAGAGTGAGAGAGGAATGGTTGAGTAAAACATGACTACACAAGACACTGCACGCAAATTTACCATTATAAAATCAATAAGGAAGAAAAGAAACATGCACAGTGTACACCGGCGCGCATGCAAAAACTGAGAGAGAGAGAGAGAGAAGAGAGAGAGGGAGAGAGGAGGAGAGAGAGAGAGTGAGAGAGAGAGAAAAGAAGAGAGTCTGACATAGAGAGAGGGAGGGAGAGATTGGGGTGGGGAGGATGACTGATTGAGTATACATACATAAAGAAACAGACATGCACGGATACCTTTGTACACACAAAATCAATAAAAGATGCAGAAGAGAGAGAGAGGGAGGAGATTTGGAGGTGGGAGGGAGGACTGATTAATAATACATATATGAAAGAACTTGACATGCACAGATAGCTTTGTACATACAAAATCAATAAAAGCATGATCAGAGAGAAAATGTTTCACATGACAATGGCTTGCACTCATAACTGAACAATCTTCTCTCTCTCTTCTCTCTCTCACTCTCTCTCTCTCTCTCTCTCTCTCACACACACACACACACACACACACACACACACACACACACACACACACACACACACTCACACACAACACACACACACACACACACACACAACACACACACACACACTAAAAATTTCATATACACGGCACACGGCATACGAGTCTGAGGCGGGGAGGGGAGGGAGAGAGAGGGGGAGAGAGAGAGAGAGAGAGGAGATGAGAGAGAGAAGAGATGAGAGAGAGAGAGAGAGAGAGAGAGGAGAGAGAGAGAGAGAAACTGAACTGAAACTGACGTGCATGCATGACTTCACAGAAAAAAAACAGATATCACACACACACACACACAACACACACACACACACACACACACACCACACACACACACACACACACACACAACATATACACGGCACACGGCATACGAGACTGAGGTGGGTCAGGGAGGGGAGGGAGGGAGAGAGAGAGAGACAGAGAGAGAGAGAGAGGGGGGGAGGAAGAGAGAGAGAGAGAGAGAGAGAGAGAGAGAGAGAGGGGGAGAGAGAGAGAGAGGGGAGAGAGAGAAGAGAAGCTGATTGAAACTGACGTGCATGCATGACTTAACAGAACAAAACAGATCACACACACACACACACACACACACACACAACACACACACACACACACACACATGACTCACACACACACACACCCCACACACACACACACACACACACACACACCCCACACACAAACGCACACACACACACACACACCACACACACACACACACACACACACACACACCACAACGCACGCACGCACGCACGCACGCACGCAGACGCACGCACGCACGCACGCACGCACACACACACACACACACCACCACACATGTGTACTCACGACCTTGAAGGTAAAGCCATGGTTCTGTGTCAATATCCACTTCTCATCACATAACTGTTCACTATCACTTTTAACACAACACAAAACTGTCTTGTCTGCACATGTCTCGTGGTGTGTCCTACACTCTCAGATCAGCGGCTTGTGTTACAGAATAGTGTGACACTGACAGGGCTTTGCTGTTGTCCCCTCTCCTCTCTCAAACCGCCCCACCCCACCCCGTCCCCACCCCCACACTTTAACATGAAGTACACTTTGCCCGTTTGAAAAAAAAATCTAAAACAAAAACTATAGTTGATGTTCAGTAGTTACTCTCACTTAATGTAATAATTTTAAAACCTATATTTATCAATATATGCATAATTTTGGGAAAATTTAAAGGTCAATATTTCTAGCTATTATATACACCATTACAAACATGCAATTCAACTTGTATCAGTGAACATATGTCAACTTGAAAGTAACATTATAATGCTCTTACGTTCTATAGGATGATTATGTACATAATTATTTTGTGTCAATTGGGATAGTACTTATGTATGCTTTTTCATTTCAACAAATCTTACGTATATGAATTTTCATACCTGTCTCTCTCTCGCTCTGAAATGGATGATCTGCAAAAGTCTGCTGTGAAACATATACTTAGAATTTTGTTCAGTGACAAAATATAAAGATGTTTAGGGAAAGAATGTACAAACTGACAATTACAAAACGTTTCCCGTAATCAGTGCTGTGTTTTTTTTCTCACGTGGTGGCAGTATCAGTCCATGAAACTGTGGTGCCACCAGTGTCAGATGCTCTGTGAGCAGGACTTTGAGCTGTTGCTGTTTGTTTTTCAAGCCCCAGAACTTCTCACAGTGCATTGATTGTGGCGTGTGTCTCCTCGCCTCCTTGCTCTCCCAGCAGTGCCACTCTGTCCCCCAGTGTCTGATCCAGGGAAACAGTGATGTTCCAACAGATGTTGTTTTGGAATGATGGCAGTCTTGGGAAACTTTTCTCTGTAAAAGGCCATGTACCGCTTAATGGATGTTTCAATATCTTCAATCTCATCATCACAGATGGCTCTTTGATGCGATATGCGCCGATGAAATCAGAGAAGAGGGCATTCAGCTCAAATGAACTTGTCACGAATGTTTCTGGATGTATTTAGTATGGGACCAGCGAGTTGGAATTCTCCTGTCTTTTCTGCGACACTCTGACAGATGTTTTTGTACACCGGTTCCTTCAGATACTTGTTGCAATGGTTCCAAACAAAGGCCCTGGAAAGATAAGCCTGTGGGAAGATCTTGTTTGCCCGCAGAACATCTTCTAGATTTGCTGTGATTGGCCCAGAACGGAATTTGCAATGAAGTGGCTGTAGATTTCATTTTCTCCACTTCTTCCTTGGTTCTTTTTATGCTTTCTTCAAGTTCCTTTGTAGTTTTACTTCTGGCCTTGGCATGGAGTTGTCTCAGCAGTTTCTTTTTCTTTTCCAATGGCTCTATGCTCTTTACATGCTGCTGAAACTGTACTGAGAAATACTCACAAATTGTCAAGAGTGATGTCATCAAGTGAAGCAAAATGTCTTGCCAGCCGTTCATCAAGAGCATGGCACTCATCTTCAAGCAGGTCATGGTGTTTTTTGACAACACCCAGCAAGATGTGAAGGTAGGGAGGTGTCACCTGCTTCAGTTCTATGTCTAAAACTGGTTTTCTGATGACATTGTGAATAGTTTGGCTTTTGATTTCATTTTTCCTGCACGCTTATACTTCTGATAGTCCTCTTGATCTGACTGACCGTTCTCTTGCTGATGTTTCCTTCATTGTTCTACGGGGGCAGCTGCCATCTGTGTTTCGTTGTTGTGCAGTACAGACACGGGTGGATCCCCTGTGCACCTGACAGTCCATACATTTTAGTTAAAAAGTCATAGTCTCCAAAGAGAAAAGGCGAGTTTGTTTGCCCCTCCATTCCATGCTTTCAAGGTCTTCAATTTGCTCTTTGTAAGGGTCCAACAGTCTTCGTAGGTTTTCAGGGGTGTCCTTACATTCAGCAATGGTCATAATGCATGTGTTATGCTTTGAATTAGCGTTCACCAGGGTTTTCTATTTGAAGCATCATTTCAAATGATCCGCTCCATGGTCACCGCCAATCTTGATCCAGATTTCGTTCTCTGGAATACTCTCATCATGCCATGTTAATCGCCTTGATTGTCATAAGCATCCAGCAGTTTGGTGACAAATGCTGGGGCATCCTTAATGCCCGCAGAAGGTGTTGGAACCAGTTCCATAATCCCATCGATCTCATTCCAGACCTCCACACTTCTCATCTGACATTCTACTTCTGCACACTGTGCTTTGACTTGTTCTTTCCTTTCTTTCTGTTCACTGGCAAACTGTACCCCGAGCCTCCTATAGAAACTGTTTGTGCAGTCTGTACTTTGTCAAACTGAGGCCAAGTGCCGCACAAAGGGCAGGACCTTGTTTTGCAGTTACAGATACTTGACCGCATTTCGCTTCATTAAGAACCAGCTGTTTGCGTACTTTGCTTGCCGTCTTCAGTTCTGTGCCCTGCTGTTTGGCCGATCTTGTTCAGTGTCTCCTGATACATTCAAACGAATTTTGTTCATTTCTTTTGCTCGCTTCTTCCTGAGTGGTGTTCGAGCTTCACTTGATGCTTTCCGAGGTTTTGTAATTTTTTTCAGCACAATCGGCTGTCCACCAGTTTGGCATGTGACAGTCATTTTATCACTGGACTGTGAGAGCTTAATGCGGGCAAGTTTGTGAAATAAGCTTCTTCTGTGTTTGTCAGTGGTGCCTTCAGCTGACTCAAAGGCCTGAGGATTCTTTTTCTGAACGGAGACAATGCTTTGTCAATGCCAGTTGGAACGGTCTGCACTGATGCGCCTCTTGAATCTTTGGGTGGAGTTGATGTGGCATCAGATATGACACAAAGGAAACTTGTTTTTTGACTGGAGATAATGCTTCATTGATGCCAGCTGGGGCAGTCTGCACTGATACAGTTTAGGGACTTTTGCCAGAGTTGATGTGGCTTCAGATGAGACAGAAAATGAAATATCACTATCAAGATCAGAGTTTGATTGGCACTTTCGTTTTGCTGGTTGGGAATACTGTTTGAGACGGCAGATTTCTTTTTCTTTTTCTCTGGTCTCCCCCCTTTACTCTGCTGTTGAAAGTGAGTGCATAGCGCACACTGACTGACAGATAAACTGGGGTCAAACAGGGGCCATAATTTGAGGCTTTTTCAAATTCTGCCAATGCACGGCTCTTTGCTGTAGTTGAATGTTTGCGGTTTGTCAGATTTTTCAAAGTGTTTGCACAAAACACACAAACTATTTTGAATGTACTTCCTCCCTATCTTCCAGAAACATTCAAAATTGAAGATTTACGTTTATTCAGAAGCAACACTCAAACACGTTACTACTGATTTGTTTTTATCTTTCTTGATCTCTTAGACCTTTCCCACACAGTCTACACAAGACCTTTAACGTTCAAAATGTTCAGTGAGAGAGTGACCGTTTTGTTCCATAATCCTTTCGGCCATCCCCCCTCTCTCTCTCTCTCTCTCTCTCTCTCTCTCTTCTCTCTCACACACACACACACACACACACACACACACACACACACGCACGCACGCACGCACGCCCCACACACACACACACGCACACACACACGCACACGCACACACACACACCCCACACACACACACACACACAAAACACCCTAATGGTATCCAACAATACACTTTAATTTGAATTTGCGATAGAAATATGTAGTAGTGATTGGGAAATGAAGTATTATTTTAATTATAATAATTATTCACTTATTATTGTTTATGCCTACTACCATTACTGTTATCAGTAGTATTATTTTGCTGTAGTAAATATGTTATCCTCTACGTTTCCCTTTAAATTTGGCCTTTCGTTGCTCTACATGCAACCATAGTACATAAAATGTAGCAACAATGAAGAAATATGTATATATACAACGGTTTTAAATACGGCCCCTTTACAAATGCTAACTAACTTTTCATTCACAAAGATTTTTGCCAACGCCTGGCCTACTTCGGCCAAAGATAGTTCGCCCTCCACCTCCGTCTTTGCTTCGGCTTACCAGGCCAACGACGCACGGCGCGCGCAGCACAGGCTATAGGTTTTGCCGGTCGCAAAGTTCTGTCAGAAAGTTTTAAACACGAACTTAATTATGGTAACTCACAGAGAAGACTGAAATACCAGCTTTTGTCACACTCTCAAGTACTCACTGCGCCATTGCTGTCATACAGAAATTATAGTTTAAAAACCCCTGTACAGTAAATATAACTTAAAGATGTTGCACCAGTCTCGAAGCGTCCAAACACACAGAGCGTCTGGCCGTGCGGTGGCTGACTAGTTAGGGCCTAGCCGGAGTCAAAGGCAAAGCGTTGAGCGAACTAAATGCAGTGGCTCTGAGTGTGCCGGCGCTGCCGTGAGCGGCACCATCACACTTTCTCGTTGATTAATTAACAGAAAAAACTGTTGATTAACACCACTGTTTTCAGAACGTGTCCGACCTTGCTGGCGAACAAGTGCTCACCTCCTTTAGGTCACATAGTTGGAGGTGCTACCATGCGTCCTGTCAAAGAAAAGGTTGACAAATCTTTAAAATTTCCACCCCTACTACCAGGAAGCAGTCAGATCTCTGTTGGGCCTATTCAGTTTCTATAGGAGATGTGTTCCTTGTTTCTCGACACTCAGTGCTCCACTTTCAGATCTGATTAAGGATACTGTCGTGTCGGACGATCATTTCTTGGACCATCAGTGCGCTGAAGTTGCACAAGATCCAAAATTCGGGCCTCAGCACCTGTGCTACAATACCTAGATTAGGTAATGTTTTTGTTCTTGTGGAACTGGGTG
>JAFLJL010005653.1:0-10000 GCA_018398815.1 Conus ventricosus | reverse complement strand
GCATCTTTGTCATTATATGGAGAGTAGTGTCATCAGCAAAACGCTCACAGGGAGAAGACATATGTAAAGGAAGATCATTTATATAAACTGAGAATAAGATAGGCACCAGGACTGACCCTTGGGGAACGCCATAATTTACTGGCATAAGTGAGGAAGTAGCGGAATTTTTTAAGACTACTTGTCGACTACAGTTGAGAAATGTGGAATGAGTTTAAGAGCTTCAGGGGAAATAAACCATTTTAATAATGTTAGTTTTCTTACAGTAGATTTGTGATCTATAGTGTCGTATGCTTTAAGCGAGGTCGACAGAGAGAGAGAGAGAGAGAGAGAGGAGAGAGAGTGAGAGAGAGTGAGAGAGGAGATGAGAGGACGAGAGGAGAGAGAGAGAGAGAGAGAGGAGAGAGAGAGAGAGGGAGGAGGGGAGTGGAAGGGAGGGGAGGGGGAGGGAGACAGAAGCTGTAAGCTTGAGGTTAGAGAGATAGAAACTGCACATCCATTCACAAAACCTTTATGGGAGGGAAGGGGGCGGTCGTATATTCCAAAATGACCATTGGAGGGGCGGGGGAAGGGGGTGATCCAGACTGTCCCAGGCGGTGGGATAGGAGGTGGATCTTGTATACGCTGGAAAACAAACTACAGGTCAAAAGGAAACCAAGCCCCCCCACCCCCCCCCCCCCCCCCCCCTCCTCCCCCTCACATTGGATGGCGTAGGCCTGTCAGAGTATTGCTAAGTATAGAGTGCTCTATTCCTGAAGAATTCAAGTAAATGGTAGTTCGGACCTTTCAATAAACACGAACCACTGTCTGAGAAAGGTGAGGGTCTTATGGTCAAAAATACCCCCGGTGATGGGTGGGTGAGGTGGGGTGTGGTAATGGGCAATCTCCGAATTTCTGCAGGTTGGAACTGACTTAAACCAAGGACAAACGTCCTTTAGCCCCTATCCACTCACGTGTGCTTGCTTTGTGCATGTGGGTTGATAGTAAGCCAGTCACGCTGGCTGCGGAAACAATTAGTAGGCCCTCCCCTCACATGCAGCAGCAAACCTTAACAATAGTAAGCCCTTCCCATCACATGCAGCAGCAAACCTAACATTAGTAAAGCCTCCCAATCACAGGCAGCAGCAAACTTACAATAGTAAGCCCTTATTCCCCATCACATGCCAGGCAGCCAAACCTTAACAATTAGTAAGCCCTCCCCATCACATGTCAGCAGCAAACCTTAACATTGTACGCCACTCCCCAATCACCATGCCACTGCAAACCTTAACAATGTAAGCCCTCCCCATCACATGCAGCAGGCAAACCTTAACATTAGTTAGCCCCTCCCCCATCACATGCATCAGCAGTAACATTAACAATAGTAGATCTCCATCACATGCAGCCAGCCCAAACCTTAACAATGCCTCCCCATTCAATGGCGGCAGCAAACCTTACAATGCCCTCCCAATCACATGCTGCAGCAAAACCTTAACAATGCCCTCCCCATCACATTGCTGCAGCAAATATTAAACATGCCCTCCCCATACATGCTGCAGCAACCCTTAACAATAGATAGCTCTCCCCATCAAATGCTGCAGCAATCTTAACAATAGTAAGCCCTCCCCATCACATGCAGCAGCTAACCTTAACAATAGTAAGCACTCCCCATCACATTTGCTCAGCAGCAATCCTGATACCATAGTAAGCCCTCATCAACATGCAGCAGCTTACATTAACAATAGTTAAGGCCATCCCCATCACATGCAGCAGCAAACCTTAAGCAATGCCTCCCGCCATCACATGCAGAAGCAAACCTTTACAATGCCCTCCCCATCACATGCAGCAACAAAACATTAACATGTCCTCCATTCACATGCGGCAGCAAACCTTAACAATGCCTCACCATCACATGACTGCAGCAAAACCTTAACAATGCCTCCTCCCCATCACATGCAGCCGCACTCATCTTAACAATGCCTCCCCATACCACTGCAGCAGTAAACCTTTACATTTGCCCTCCCATTCACATGGAGCAGCAAACCCGTAACTATTGTATGCCTCTCCATCAATGCAGCAGCTAACCTTAACAATAGTAAGCCCTCCCCATCACATGCAGCAGCAAACCTTTAACAATTGTAAGACTCCCATCACATGCAGAGAAAACCTTACAATAGTAAGCCTCTCATCCACATGCAGCAGCAAACCTTAATAGTTAAGCCCTCCCCATCACATGAGCAGCAAACATTAACATTGTAAGGCCCTCCCATCTCATGCAGCAGCAACATTAACTCAATAGTAAGCCCTCCCCATCACATGCAGCAGCAAACCTTAACAATGCCTCTCCCCATCCATGCGAGCAGCAAACCTTAACAATAGTAAGCCTCCCCATCACATGCAGAACCAAAATATTTAACAATTGTAACCCCTCCCATCACAGGCAGCAGTAAACAGTAACAAAGCCCTCCCCATCTCATGCAGCAGAGCTAACCTTAAAAATGCACTACCCATTCACATGCGCAGCACTACCTTAACAATGCCCTCCCCATCACATGCAGCAGCAAACCTTTAACTATTGAAAGCCCTCCCTCCCCAGCACATGCAGCAGCAAACCTTAACAATAGTAAGCCCTCCCCATCACATGCGGCAGCAAACCTTTAACCATAGTAGACCTCCCCATCACATTGCAGCAGCATCGCAACCTTAATTGTAAGCCCTCCCCATCACATGCAGAGCAATCCTAAACAATAGTAGCCCTCCATTCACAGGCAGCAGCAAACCTTATAACAATAGTAAACCCCTCCCCATCACTATGCAGCAGCAAACCTTAACAATAGTAAGGCCCTCCCATTCAATGCAGAGCAAACCATAACTAGCCCTCCCCTTCACATGCAGCAGCACATCTTACAATGCCTCCCATCACATGCAGGCAGCACCCTTAACATAGTAAGCCCTCCCCATCACATGCAGCTGGAAAACCTATAACATTAGTAAAGCCCTCCCATCACATGCAGCAGAAAAACCTTAACAATAGTAGCCCGCCCCATCACATGCAGCAGCAACTTAAAAATTGTTAAGCCCTCCCATCACATTGCAGCAGCAAACCTTAAACAATGCCCTCCCACATCACTTCCACAGCAAATCCTTAACAATAGTAGCACTACCCATCACATGCAGCAGACAAAACTTAACAATAGGTATGCCCTCCCCATACATGCAGCTGCAATCCTTACAATGCCCCTCCCCATCACGGCAGCAGCAATCCTTAACAATAGTATGCCCTCCCCATCACATGGCAGCAAGCAAACTTAAACAATAGTAAGCCCTCCCCATCACATGCAGCAGCAAACCTTAACAAGGCCCTCCCCATCACATGCGCAGCTAAGCAGCAAACCTTAACAATAGTAAGCCCTCACAATCTACATGTGCAGCCAACAGAACAAAAGGGAACAAACAGCCACAACTGATCTTTTTCATCTCATTCGGACCAATGTCACAGGGCTTAAGTCTATATGAAACCGATTTTGAGACACGTTTGCCTAAAGGGTTTAGCTTCTGTTTTCGTTTCGTAAAGAGGTCTCACTGGTGTGGGTTAGTCTATATTCATGCTCTACACAACATCCTGTAGTTTCAAAACCAACACAGTGGCGCATGATGGATTTTAAGAACGATGGTTACATGAACTAATGACTAAGATGAGTGAATTTTTGAAGAGGGTATTGTGGCTACGACCTGCGCATTAGCCCATCGCGCTGAAGAACCCCCCCCGAGAGAGAGGAGAGAGAGAGTGAGAGAGGACGAGTGGGGGGGGGAGTGAGGAGATAGAGAGAGAGAGAGAAGAAGAAGATGAGAGAGAGGGAGAGAGCGATTAGAGAGGGGGGGGGGTTGTAAACAGGATATGTCAAGTCTGGGTGACGAAAAACTATGTGGGAGGAATGGTCTTTTAGCGAAAAATTGGCTGATAACTGTCCTTAGGCATAGGGAGGAGAGGGGTTGTGGATCCTGCAGTTGCAAACTTCCCCTACACCTCGAAAAGAACGTTGCAAAACTATACCAAAGTCTGAGAGAAAAAATAGCCATTTTACAAGTCTGGTGTTCTTTATGTATTGAGACCACTGGCCTGAGGAGCTATAGGGTGCTGCAGCATATCATTTATTAACAAATTTTATAAAAAGAATAGGAAGAAGGGAGTGGGGAGAGGGGGGGTATTATCCAGGCAAAATAAACAAACAGTGGATTAATCTACAACAGTCTGTCTGGGGTGGTCTGGTCTCACTCCAAACTCCCCAACTCCGCCCCCTCCCTCCCCCCCCTCCCCCCCCTCCTCCCCCCCACCCCCCCCCCCCCCCCCCCCCCCCCCCCCCCCCCCCCTCCACTCACGTATGCTTGTTTCTGTGTGGTGTGGGTAGATTCAATGGCCTTCAAAGCGCATATTCAATTTACAGCAAAATTACGTGGATTGATAGCCACTCCCATCACAACAGAGATGGAAATTGATACATCGAGAACCAAAGCGGTGAAACAATGGCGGATGAGGCACAAATTAGGCACACACACAAAAAATAACAATGGCCGACAGTGAAGAGGAAAAAAAACAACAAGAATGAAAGAAAAAACGACAGAATCTGGATTTCTAGAGCTTTGGGATTTTGTTCTGAAAAATCATCCGGCTCAAAGCTGGAAGTTAGGTGGATGGAGGGTGCAGAGAGTGGTGGGGAAGGGGAGGCCGAACAATCTCTCTCTCTCCTCTCTCTCGCGCTTCTCTCTCTCTCTATCTCTCTCTCTCTCTCTCTCTCTCTCGTATTTTCACACACACAGCGCTTGCGCTTGGCGCGCGCGCGTGCACGACCAACGCACGCACGCCGCACGCAGCACGCCACGCACGACGCCACGCACGCACACAACCACACACACACACACACTTCAGAGTGAGAAACCTCTCTCTCTCTCTCTCTCTTCTCTCACTCTCTCTCTCTCTTCTCTCTCTCGCTCTCTCTCTCTCTCTCTTCACTCGAAAATGTGAAGCATGTGATATAATAGAAGGAATTGAGTACACAAGCCAGTGAACCTGGTATCGAAAGCGGAGGAAATAAATAATCAAGAAGAGGTACAGAAAGAATATATGTAAACAAATTTCAATGGGACAGTGGTAAAAAAATGAATTTGTAGAATATATGAATTCAGATGAATGCGGAATGCTATATTACAAGAACATAGAAGAAGAAAAGAGAAAATATGGAAAGATATAGGATTCAAGTCTAAAGAACTTTTCTAAATCTATTACTTACAGGAAGGTAATTGCATGTATTAAAACGATAGGGCATAGGGGACCAAACAAACATCACTAAAAATGGTTTGATGAGGAGATGCAAAGAATTGCAAAAAAAAAAAAAAAAAAAAAAAAAAAAATAAAAAAAAAGAGGCCAGACAAGCATTAACTAGATGAATTGTATAATAAGAAAACAGTCACAAGAATATGGAAGAAAGTGGATGGCGTTATTAAAGGAAAAGAGTAACACATTATCAAGAAACTATTAGAATTAAAGAAAAAATGAATTTAGGGGCAGAATAATATGAAAATCTATTACGTACATCAGTGAGATAGCCAGAAATTTTGGAATTCAGTACGAATTTAAGAACAAAAGAAGAAAAAGCACTCTTCCATCTTTTTCTATACAACAATGGGAGGGAATATTTTAAAATATTCTAAATCACACAGACTGATAACTGACCAAACGGAGGGAAGAATCACAACAGGATAGACAGGAGGAATGAATTTAATATGCACATAGAAGAAGTTAGATGACGAAATAACTGAGGAAGAACTAAACTAGCATACGAAAAAATTGAAATCAGGGTAAGGCAGCAGGCCTAGATGAGCTACCAGCTGAAATATTCAAAACAACTCATAGATAATAATACTCCCTTGCTACAATAGATATTTAACAAATTATATGAAGGTGGAAAAATTTCCGACTCCCTGAATGAATGGTCTAGTCTTATAATTATACTATTACATAAAAAAAGGAAATAGGGAAAATAAAAAAAAACCCCCCAGGCAATACAGAGGTATATCTTTGATATGTTTTTTAAGTAAAATATTTACATCGATTTTAAACAGAGCTTTTATGATTGGGCCGAAGTATATATGTAAATAAGTGAAGAACAAGCACGGTTTTTAGGAGAGGCTAGTGCTAAACTACGACCATAATACACTTTGATGTCAATATAAAACAGATGCCTATATGGTTGAAGAAGAAAGCAAATTCTATGTGCTTTCAGTGATTATCAAAAGCCTTACGATACTGTAAGAAGAGAGAAACAACTATGGGGGGGGGGGAAAAGTGCTGCCTAGAAATGTTAAAAAAAGGTAATCAAACCAAGTAACAGGCTTGCGTAAGAAGCGGGGACCAATCTTCGGAATTCTTCAACTGCCACTAAGAGGTAAAGCAGGGATGTCTGTTGTCCTCTAATTTTTTCATTTTTAATGCAGAGGTAGCAGAGAGAGTGGACCCAGAAAGGCAGACCGGAGTTCATTTATACCATGATAGCAAGGAAATTTTTTTGCTCCTTTTTGCAGTGATTTTTAGCGTTATTATCGTCAACACCAGTTGGCTACAAAATCAATAACGAAATCTACAGCAAAGCATCAGATAACCTAGGCTCACAGTACATCTGCAAAAACAAAAGTGATGGTATTCAGGAAGGGAGGGGGGGTATTGGGGAAAAAAACGAAAAAATTGGAATTACAAAGGGGAAGAATAGATTACTGTAAACAGTTATAATATTTAGGCTTCACCTGACGACAAAATAATTCATGGAATATAGCATTAGCAGAGTATGCAGGGAGGGCAAAAAGAAAATTATTAGATTTAAGGAAAAAACATGTATAGTTAGATATCTGGGATACAACTGTCTATTTTAAGCTATATGACTCACAGTTCAAACACTATTTTATATGCTGCAGAAATTTGGGGTCTCACAAGATAGAAGTGATAGAGAACATACATTCATTTGCTTGCAAAAACATCTAACTTAGGAATATTAAGAGGCACCAAACAACCCTTATATGCGATTAGGTAAAGTATCCACTATTTATTGATACACCAATAAGGGCTATAAGATATTGGTTTGAAGTTATCAAGAATGACACCAGAAAGGGACTACCAAAACAAGCGTATAATAAAGAATGACAGATAGATGAAAGAACGCCAAATTGGGCCAGGAAAGTAAACATTAGTCTTGACCATACACGGCTTCTCAAATGTTGGATAAGTAATGGAATGGTGAACGGAAACATTTTTATTAAGAATCAAACCAAAGGAATGATCGTGGTTATATAACAAGACTGGCACAGTACAATCGATAATAGCGAGAGGTATTTAAGCTACAGGAATTCAAAACAACACACCAGCTAGAAACAGTATATCGGAAGACATTTACAATTTGAAGTTTAAAGAGCACTAGTTTAAATTTAGACTCGGCATAGCGAAATAAATATTATAAAGTAAATATATGGATAAGACAGCTGAAACAACATGCCCCTTTTGTCCTAACGAGAAACCGAACTACATTTCTTAATTAAGATGTCCCAAATATAAGCAACCACGGGAGAGTACTTACAGAAACATTTTAAGAACTACCTAACAAAAACTTTACAAGGGATTACTGCAAAAACATAAACAAAGACAGAAATTATTCAGAGATGTTTGCCATGTACTCTATTACGCAATGCGCTTAGGGAAAAAGACTTATTAAGTAATAAATGAAATATGGACGCAATTCTAAAAAAAAAAGCTGTTCAGAAGTAGAGTTCTCATTATTTCTTATGTAGAATTGCTTCAATAAGCTTGTTACGCAAACTAATACAAAGAGCATAGTCACGTGAGTTAATAGAGATTATACTGGCCAGGTTTTAGGCCAAGAAGCAAAATTTTGTGTCGATTTTGATTTCTTGATGTTGATTTCGTTTTTGAATTTTTGATTCTGTTGATGTTCGATTTACCAATTTCCTGTTGTTGTTGTTGTTGTTGTTGTTGTTGTTTTCTTATTTCTTGATTTTTGACCCATGGGTCGAAGGAAAGAGAGGAGTATTAATGAAAAAGGGAAACTTTGACAGAAAGCATGTATGACGTTTAAACCTATATTTTTTTTTGAGCATTGATTTTTGATTATTGATTTTAGACTATTGACTAGAATTTCTATCAATATTGTTCGAATAACTATCGATGGCTAACTACCGATTGAACTATTGTTATGGATTTTTTGACTACCGATTATTCATTATCGGTTTATGTAGATATGTATATATGTCCATTCTTGTCTTGCAACTCCATTTACGTATGGGCTGGTGGGCCCCTTAAATAAACATCGTGTGATCGTGTGATCGATCGATCGATCTCTCACACACGCACACACACCACACACAACACACACACCCCACACCCCAAAACCACCACACACACACACACACATACACCCCACACACACATATACGCACACACGACACACAAGATGGCGGACACATACAACAGCTAAGCAAACATCGGTGGCAAAGTTTTCGTCAAGTCAGGCTGGAAAATGAAGTCCAGAATAATTAGGAAGTTGCGACGCCGAACGTTTAACCACCCGGCGACCGTGGCGATCATCCCACTACTGGGGAAGGATCGCCACGGGGAAAACAAGGCCAATGCAAGCCAACCAGCGAGTCGACACCCTTTTGTCTGCATCGCCAACAGCTGTTCGGGGGCATCTTTCCACGGACCACGACCTGAACAAATACAACGTCAAATGAGGTCGGTAACTGGCAATATTGATACAGTCGACATTAAAACGGCACTAAACAACTCTCTACCACCGAATCGCATCGCTAGAGAACGCCGTAGAAACGCAAATAATGATGATTAAAAAACAGAAGCCAGTAGGTTTTGCCATGAGACCCAGGCAACTCAGACCGATTTCGCTCTTGGCATCCCAACTTACACCGAAGTGGCAAAATCTAATGGGTACAAAAATGCTGTCAATAGTAAACCGCTCTCCGTGCCTCAAAAATCTGCGCTACAGAAAATAAAACAAAATGAAAAAGTGAAACCCACTAAGAACAAAAACGTAAATAGTGACGCAAAATCTCCAGTCATGAACACGAAAAAACCGATGCCGTCAAAACACTCTGCCGAAATTAAGAACACCCCCAAAAAAAAAAAAAATGAAAACAAAACTAGACGACAGTCTTCCAAAGGTTGCGATCTTTCATGACTCGTCGCAAATGCATAAACGAAAAAACTACTCGGCAGATCGTACTTTTTCGATGCTACCAAACGAAGGAGCTCCACCAGAGCGATGTTGAACATAGGTATCGTGACTTTTATGCTTCTGACCAGCAGCCGACGCTGTGGTTGTACACAGCTGTTCAACGACCTTAAAGTCAGCAGAGGCTAAACAAGTGAGTGAATCCTTCGTTCGGTTTAAAGACAGTTGCAATGAAACACCCTAAAACCAAGTTTGTGTTTAGCAAAATCACAACAGTCGCAGACAAAAACCTAGAAGTCAAAAAGACAACTTTTCAATGCCATGTAGCATCTGAGTTGTCGGGTTGGAGAATATTTCTACTATAGACAACCCAAAAATATCAAGACTTATCACTGCGAGACGGCCCTCCACCTGACACGGAGGGCTCGAGTCTGCTGGGAGGGAAAAGTTGGGCGCCACGTCAGGGACCTGCTGGGGGGAGACTCCCAAGAAATCAGTGCGACCCCCCCCAGTCCCCGGTCCAAGATACCCTGCCCACCCTCACACAGCTGGGTTTAATCCTTTCTACAGCTTGGTGGGCTGGGTCCCCACTGACTTGAGTAAACAACTCCACCCTGTGCTTGAATGTGAAATTTCGCAAACATGCTGTGTTACCACTGAACATTTTGCATTTAGATTTTGGGTCTACTTTCATTGGTGTTTTTATTGGTTTAAAATTTTCTTTTTCCTTGATTATAAAAATAGTTTGACTTCTTTTCCTTTTGAAAAAAATTTT
>JAFLJL010005652.1:7500-10000 GCA_018398815.1 Conus ventricosus | reverse complement strand
AAAGAAAAAGAAAAAGAAAGAAAGAAAAAAAAGAAAAGAAAAAGAAAGAAAGAAAAAGAAAAAGAAAAGAAAGAAAAAGAAAAAGAAAGAAAAAAAGAAAAAGAAAGAAAGCAAGAAAATGAAAGAAAGAAAAAGAAAGAAAGAAAGAAAGAAAAAAGAAAGAAAGAAAATTTAAAAATAAAATAAGGTCAAAAGACCCGTCAACACATAGCAAATTGGGGAGAACTGAACGAGACGAGATTTTCCGTGAGCAGGAAATCAGCAAGGCTGATCGGGCGCCTCCACGCCACTCAATTCTCCGTGAGCAGGAATCAGCAAGGCTAATCCAGCGCCTCCACGCCACTCAATTCTCCGTGAGCAGGAAATCAGCAAGGCTGATCCAGCGCCTCCACGCCACTCAATTCTCCGTGAGCAGGAAATCAGCAAGGCTGATCCAGCGCCTCCACGCCACTCAATTCTCTGTGAGCAGGAAATCAGCAAGGCTATCCAGCGCCTCCACGCCACTCAATTCTCTGTGCGCAGGAAATCAGCAAGGCTGATCCTGCGCCTCCACGCCACTCAATTCTCCATGAGCAGGAAATCAGCAAGGCTAATCCAGCGCCTCCACGCCCCTCAATGACGAGATTCTCCGTGGAGCAGGAAATCAGCAAGGCTAATCCGGCGCCTCCACGCCACTCAATTCTCCGTGAGCAGGAAATCAGCAAGGCTAATCCAGCGCCTCCACGCCACTCAATTCCCCGTGAGCAGGAAATCAGCAAGGCTAATCCAGCGCCTCCACGCCCCTCAATGACGAGATTCTCCGTGAGCAGGAAATCAGCAAGGCTAATCCGGCGCCTCCACGCCACTCAGTTCTCCGTGAGCAGGAAATCAGCAAGTCTAATCCAGCGCCTCCACGCCACTCAATTCTCTGTGAGCAGGAAATCAGCAAGGCTAATCCAGCCCCTCCACGCCACTCAATTCTCCGTGAGCAGGAAATCAGCAAGGCTAATCCAGCGCCTCCACGCCACTCAAATTCTCCCGTGAGCAGGAAATCAGCAAGGCTGATCCAGCGCCTCCACGCCACTCAATTCTCGTGAGCAGGAATCAGCAAGGCTAATCCAGCGCCTCCACGCCACTCAATTCTCTGTGAGCAGGAAATCAGCAAGGCTAATCCGGCGCCTCCACGCCACTCAAATTCTCCGTGAGCAGGAAATCAGCAAGGCTAATCCAGCGCCTCCACGCCACTCAATTCTCTGTGAGCAGGAAATCAGCGAGGCTAATCCGGCGCCTCCACGCCCCTCAATGACGAGATTCTCCGTGAGCAGGAAATCAGCAAGGCTAATTTGGCGCCTCCACGCCACTCATTGACGCCTAATCCGTCGCCTCCAGGGTAGGGGAGGAGGGGTATTGCCCAACGTGGTGGGGGGTTAAGGTGGATGAGTGGGTGAGAGACCTTGATAATTTGTCGTGAAAAACAAAAAAAAAAAAAAAAAAAGAAAGAAAGAAAGAAAGAAACAAGAAAAGTAACAAGCAAGCAAGAAAGAAAGAAAGAAAAAAAAACGGGGAAAAAGAATAGAAAACAAAGGAAGAAAGAAAACAAAGATAGGTAAAGAGAGAAACAAAGATAGGTAAAGAAAGAAAGGAAAAAGAAAAGGAAAGGAAGAAATAAAAACCAGAACGAAAGAAAAGAAAGAAAGAAAAATAGAAAAAGAAGGAATGAAAGAGAAAGAAAGAAAGAAAGACAAAGCGAAGAAAGAAAGAAAGCAAGAAAGAAAGAGCAAAAAGAAAGAAAGATAGAAAGAAACAAGAGAAAGGAAGAAAAAATAAAAGGAAAGAAAAAGAAAAAGAAAAAAAAGAAAGAAAAGAAAGGGAAAAGGGCAGAAAACAGAATGAGCGAAAGGAAGAACAGAAATCAGTAATAAAAAGAGAGAAATACAGAAAGAAAGAAAAAGAAAGCGAGAAAAAAATGACAGAAAGAAAAGAAATATAGAAAGACAGAAAAAAGAAAGAAAGAAAAGAAAAGAAATTCAGACAGACAGAAGAGAAAGAAGAACGAATTAAAGAAAGACAAAGAAATACAGAAAACAAAGAAAGAAAGAGAGAGAAAAGAAAGCAAGAAAGAAAACACATAACGAAAGAATCAAAAGAAAAGAAATATAGAAAGAAGGAAAGAAAAGAAAAAAATGAAAGAAAGAAGTGAGAGAAAGAAAGACAAAAAGAAAGAAAGAAAGGAAAAGACAGACAGACAGAAAGAAAGAAAGAAAGAAAGAAAGAATGAATGAAAGAAAAAGAAAGAAAATAGGAAAGAAAGGAGAGAAAGGACAGACAGACAGAGAGACAGACAGACAGACAGACAGGAGGAAAGAAAGAAAGAAAGAAAGAAAAGAATAGAAAGAAAATAAGAAAGAAATAAAGAAACAAAAGGGGGGGGGGGGGGGGGAAGACCAGTAAACACGCACACAGCAAATTGGGGAGAATGCTACCAGACGAGATTCTAGCAGAGAATGGTACCAGACGAGAT
>JAFLJL010005652.1:0-2500 GCA_018398815.1 Conus ventricosus | reverse complement strand
AGACGATAGCATGATGATCTCCCTTTCAAGGACGTTTAGCAAACAAGAAACAAATTGCTAGGGCAAGCAAAAGGCGTTTGTCGAAATTCAGCACGAAACTCTGCTTGCAAATCTCACGCTAGTGATGTGTGGTTTGTAATCTTTCCAAATACGTCAAATCCTTCCTTTGTCTCACGCTAGTGATGTGTGGTTTGTAATCTTTCCAGATACGTTAAATCCTTTCTTTATCTCACGCTAGTGATGTGTGGTTTGTAATCTTTCCAGATGCGTCAGATCCTTTTTTTATCTCACGCTAGTGATGTGTGGTTTGTAATCTTTCCAGATACGTCAAATCCTTTATTTCGCGATTTTCAAGTCTGCACTTCAAACTGATCGGTTTAAATTAAAACACCAGTTGCAGAATTACTACCTGAAATATGACTAAAGTGCTTGTTATACTTGTCACTTGCACACTTTGCTCGTGTGCGAATGTACTGATCACCATGTTATATATATATATATATATATATATATATATATATATATATATATATATATATATATATATATATAATATATATATATATATACAAGAAACTAATAAATTCCAAGGATAAGTACTGAGCACCGTTCCAGCAACTTACAGAGCAGCTTGGTGTTGCAATGACTGCAAGAAATATTGAATTATAAACAAAGCTTGCTCTTATGTCTTAGATTGAAGAAATAGGGGGAGATACGCATTCATATCTGCAGTGGTAGATGATTCTGCCTAACTAACAGTATGTGCTTGAATGGGTGAATGGGGAAAAATAAAATAAATGCTTCTCAAAATGAGCCTTCAGCAAGCTTATATTCTCCAAAGGGAGAGACATCCTCCAATAGGGTGGGAAACTCACTAACATATAACTCCTGGTCATATACCGACACTTCGAAACCCGGTGGTTTCTCCCCAGCGACCGCGGGAAAGTGGTAATTTGACTCCTCTGCCTTTTCAGTCCCAAGAAGAATGTAATCCCAGTAAAGGCTGGTGTGCAATACCGTAGTATTTTGTTTATATATTGAATTATAAACAAAGCTTGCTCTTATGTCTTAGATTATTAGTTTGTTGTAATTTTAGTCCTGTGGATTCATTCCAGAACTGGGCCCTCAGCACTTGTGTCTTAGAGGATATCTTTTTATATTTTCTACTTTTCACAAGAAAATGATAGCTTGTTTTGCTCTTTCATGATTTTCTTTTGCTTCTTAGATGGCACCTTTGGTTGGGTTTTTTGAAAACTCAACAAACATACTACAGTATTGCACACCAGCAGAGAGAGAGAGAGAGAGAGAAGAGAGAGGAGGAGAGAGAGAGAGAGGAGAGAGAGAGAGATTGATTGATTTAGAGGCCTGTCCACTAACTCCAGGTCCACCAGTAACCAGACCGTTGATGAAAACCAACATACATCACCCATTCTCATCAGAGAGACTGAGCTCTCTCTCTCTCTCTCTCTCCTCTCTCTCTCTGCATTACTCATCTGTCATTTGGGAGCCGGAATAGCTCAGTTGGTAGAGCGCCGGACTCGTAATCTTGGTGATCCTGGGGTTGCGGGTTCGAACCCCCGCCGGGGCGTTTCGGTACAGGGGGATTTTTCCCTCGGAGTTAACATTGGTTCTGACTCCATTTCCCATACAGTTCTTCGAATGAGACTATAAACCGAGGTTCCTTGTGTGAACGCATGCAAAACATCTTGCACACACGTAAAATCCCATCACCAACTTTCGGAAGAGTAGGCCAGTTTGGCCGTTGGTATGGATGACACGTTACACATAGCATGCACCCTGCGTGAGAAATGGAAAGAATGAAGGAAGTAAGGAAAATGAGTGATCGATATTGAATGATACTGACTGGATGAAACGGGAAACGACTGAATGAAGCGCCAGCTGGCAGCTCTTCAGTCGGCACTACCCAGGTAGGCAGCCCGTTGTGTAAACGAGTGTTGATTGTAAAGCGCTTAGAGCTTGGCCTCTAGCCAGAATAGGCGCTATATAAGTATCATTATTATTATTATTATTATTATTATGTGGTGGGGTTGGTTGGTTGCACTGGTTACCTATGATCCCTAGAGACTAAGTCAGACAGAGAGAGAGGGGACGGGGAGAAAGAGAGAGAGGGGGAGAAGGAGAGAGAGTGAGAGAGAGGGAGAGAGAACGAACGAACGAACGAAATTTGTTTAATGAGGGAAAAGAATAAGCACATGGCAGGCTTGTTTGCATCTTGCCTCTCAAAAATGAAAAAGAAACATTTCAAACACAAAAGCCACCCTCCACACCCCAACCATTAACCAAGAGGAAGAGAGAGAGAGAGAGAGAGAGAGAGAGAGAGAGAGAGAAGAGAGAGGTGTCCGTAACTCCAGGTTCACCAGTAACCAGACGGTCGATGAAACCAACACACATCACCATTCTCAGCAGAGAGGCTGAGCCCTCTCTCTCTCTCTCTCTCTCTCTCTCTCTCTCTCTCTCTCTCTCTCTCTCTCTCTCTTCT